>JAXCGZ010008241.1:0-46612 GCA_037179515.1 Halocaridina rubra
TAGGTTTGAGTGCCTGTCGGGGTGAAAAATGATTCATGTTTTCACATATGTAATGTGCTTATTTGTATTTCATAGCCCGAATGAGATTGGGAATTGAATTAAATGCTAAAATGAAGCCACGAGTGAGGTTGGGGATTCTGTAATAAGAACATAGTGGCATTCAGTTAGAATGCGTTCATTCCTAAGTATAGCAGATATAAGCTATAAGGTTGGATTCCTTTTAACCTTCTGTGGTGTAGTGGTAGCGCCTTGACTTAGTAATCATAAGTCCTAGGTTCGAGTCCCGGTCGGGGTAAAAAATGATTCATGTTTTCACATATGTAATGTGCTTATTTGTATTTCAAGGCCCGAATGAGATTGGGAATTGAATTAAATGCTAAAATGAAGCCACGAGTGAGGTTGGGGAATCTGTAATATGAACATAGTGGCATTCAGTTAGAATGCGTTCATTCCTAAGTATAGCAGATATAAGCTATAAGGTTGGATTCCTTTTAGCCTTCTGTGGTGTAGTGGTAGCGCCTTGACTTAGTAATCATAAGTCCTTGGTTCGAGTCCCGGTCTTGGTAAAAAATGATTCATGTTTTCACATATGTAATGTGCTTATTTGTATTTCATGGCCCGAATGAGATTGGGAATTGAATTAAATGCTAAAATGAAGCCACGAGTGAGGTTGGGGAATCTGTAATATGAACATAGTGGCATTCAGTTAGAATGCGTTCATTCCTAAGTATAGCAGATATAAGCTATAAGGTTGGATTCCTTTTAACCTTCTGTGGTGTAGTGGTAGCGCCTTTACTTAGTAATCATAAGTCCTAGGTTCGAGTCCCGGTTGGGGTAAAAAATTATTCCTGTTTTCACATATCATTCCTAAGTATAGCAGATATAAGCTATAAGGTTGGATTCCTTTTAACCTTCTGTGGTGTAGTGGTAGCGCCTTGACTTAGTAATCATAAGTCCTAGGTTCGAGTCCCGCTCGGGGTAAAAAATGATTCATATTTTCACATATGTAATGTGCTTATTTGTATTTCATGGCCCGAATGAGATTGGGAATTGAACTAAATGCTAAAATGAAGCCACGAGTGAGGTTGGGGAATCTGTAATATGAACATAGTGGCATTCAGTTAGAATGCGTTCATTCCTAAGTATAGCAGATATAAGCTATAAGGTTGGATTCCTTTTAACCTTCTGTGGTGTAGTGGTAGCGCCTTGACTTAGTAATCATAAGTCCTAGGTTCGAGTGCCTGTCGGGGTAAAAAATGATTCATGTTTTCACATATGTAATGTGCTTATTTGTATTTCATGGCCCGAATGAGATTGGGAATTGAATTCAATGCTAAAATGAAGCCACGAGTGAGGTTGGGGAATCTGTAATATGAACATAAGGGCATTCAGTTAGAATGCGTTCATTCCTAAGTATAGCAGATATAAGCTATAAGGTTGGATTCCTTTTAACCTTCTGTGGTGTAGTGGTAGCGCCTTGACTTAGTAATCATAAGTCCTAGGTTCGAGTGCCGGTCGGGGTAAAAAATTATTCATGTTTTCACATATGTAATGTGCTTATTTGTATTTCATGGCCCGAATGAGATTGGGAATTGAATTAAATGCTAAAATGAAGCCACGAGTGAGGTTGGGGAATCTGTAATATGAGCATAGTGGCATTCAGTTAGAATGCGTTCATTCCTAAGTATAGCAGATATAAGCTATAAGGTTGGATTCCTTTTAACCTTCTGTGGTGTAGTGGTAGCGCCTTGACTTAGTAATCATAAGTCCTAGGTTCGAGTCCCAGTCGGGGTAAAAAATGATTCATGTTTTCACATATGTAATGTGCTTATTTGTATTTCATGGCCCGAATGAGATTGGGAATTGAATTAAATGCTAAAATGAAGCCACGAGTGAGGTTGGGGAATCTGTAATATGAACATAGTGGCATTCAGTTAGAATGCGTTCATTCCTAAGTATAGCAGATATAAGCTATAAGGTTGGATTCCTTTTAACCTTGTGTTGTGTAGTGGTAGCGCCTTGACTTAGTAATCATAAGTCCTAGGTTCGAGTGCCTGTCGGGGTGAAAAATGATTCATATTTTCACATATGTAATGTGCTAATTTGTATTTCATGGCCTGAATGAGATTGGGAATTGAATTAAATGCTAAAATGAAGCCACGAGTGAGGTTGGGGAATCTGTAATAAAAACATAGTGGCATTCAGTTAGAATGCGTTCATTTATAAGTATAGCAGATATAAGTTATAAGGTTGGATTCCTTTTAACCTCTTGTGGTGTAGTGGTAGCGCCTTGACTTAGTAATCATAAGTCCTAGGTTCGAGTCCCGGTCGGGGTAAAAAATGATTCATGTTTTCACATATGTAATGTGCTTATTTGTATTTCAAGGCATGAATGAGATTGGGAATTGAAATGCTAAAATAAAGCCACGAGTGAGGTTGGGGAATCTGTAATATGAACATAGTGGCATTCAGTTAGAATGCGTTCATTCCTATGTATAGCAGATATAAGCTATAAGGTTGGATTCCTTTTAGCCTTCTGTGGTGTAGTGGTAGCGCCTTGACTTAGTAATCATAAGTCCTAGGTTCGAGTCCCGGTTGGGGAAAAAATTATTCCTGTTTTCACATATGTAATGTGCTTATTTGTATTTCATGGCCCGAATTAGATTGGGAATTGAATTAAATGCTAAAATGAAGCCACGAGTGAGGTTGGTGAATCTGTAATAAAAACATAGTGGCATTCAGTTAGAATGCGTTCATTCCAAAGTATAGCAGATATAAGCTATAAGGTTGGATTCCTTTTAACCTTCTGTGGTGTAGTGGTAGCGACTTGACTTAGTAATCATAAGTCCTAGGTTCGAGTCCCGGTTGGGGAAAAAATTATTCCTGTTTTCACATATGTAATGTGCTTATTTGTAATTCATGGCCCGAATGAGATTGGGAATTGAATTAAATGCTAAAATGAAGCAACGAGTGAGATTGGGGAATCTGTAATATGAACATAGTGGCATTCAGTTAGAATGCGTTCATTCCTAAGTATAGCAGATATAAGCTATAAGGTTGGATTCCTTTTAACCTTCTGTGGTGTAGTGGTAGCGCCTTGACTTAGTAATCATAAGTCCTAGGTTCGAGTCCCGCTCGGGGTAGAAAATGATTCATATTTTCACATATGTAATGTGCTTATTTGTATTTCATGGCCCGAATGAGATTGGGACTTGAATTCAATGCTAAAATGAATCCACGATGAGGTTGGGGAATCTATAATATGAACATAGTGGCATTCAGTTAGAATGCGTTCATTCCTAAGTATAGCAGATATAAGCTATAAGGTTGGATTCCTTTTAACCTTCTGTGGTGTAGTGGTAGCGCCTTGACTTAGTAATCATAAGTCCTAGGTTCGAGTGCCGGTCGGGGTAAAAAATGATTCATGTTTTCACATATGTAATGTGCTTATTTGTATTTCATGGCCCGAATGAGATTGGGAATTGAATTAAATGCTAAAATGAAGCCACGAGTGAGGTTGGGGAATCTGTAATATGAACATAGTGGCATTCAGTTAGAATGCGTTCATTCCTAAGTATAGCAGATATAAGCTATAAGGTTGGATTCCTTTTAACCTTCTGTGGTGTAGTGGTAGCGCCTTGACATAGTAATTATAAGTCCTAGGTTCGAGTGCCTGTCGGGGTAAAAAATGATTCATGTTTTCACATATGTAATGTGCTTATTTGTATTTCATGGCCCGAATGAGATTGGGACTTGAATTAAATGCTAAAATGAAGCCACGAGTGAGGTTGGGGAATCTGTAATTTGAACATACTGGCATTCAGTTAGAATGTGTTCATTCCTAAGTATAGCAGATATAAGTTATAAGGTTGGATTCCTTTTAACCTTCTGTGGTGTAGTGGTAGCGCCTTGACTTAGTAATCATAAGTCCTAGGTTCGAGTTCCGGTCGGGGTAAAAAATTATTCATGTTTTCACATATGTAATGTGCTTATTTGTATTTCATGGCCCGAATGAGATTGGGAATTGAATTAAATGCTAAAATGAAGCCACGAGTGAGGTTGGGGAATCTGTAATATGAACATAGTGGCATTCAGTTAGAATGCGTTCATTCCTAAGTATAGCAGATATAAGCTAAAAGGTTGGATTCCTTTTAACCTTCTGTGGTGTAGTGGTAGCGCCTTGACTTAGTAATCATAAGTCCTAGGTTCGAGTCCCGGTTGGGGAAAAAAATGATTCATGTTTTCACATATGTAATGTGCTTATTTGTATTTCATGGCCCAGATAAGATTGGGAATTGAATTCAATGCTAAATGAAGCCACGAGTGAGGTTGGGGAATCTGTATTATGAACATAGTGGCATTCAGTTAGAAAGCGTTCATTCCTAAGTATAGCAGATATAAGCTATAAGGTTGGAATCCTTTTAACCTTCTGTGGTGTAGTGGTAGCGCCTTGACTTAGTAATCATAGGTCCTAGGTTCGAGTGCCGGTCGGGGTAAAAAATGATTCATGTTTTCACATATGTAATGTGCTTATTTGTATTTCATGGCCCGAATGAGATTGGGAATTGAATTAAATGCTAAAATGAAGCCACGAGTGAGGTTGGGGAATCTGTAATATGAACATAGTGGCATTCAGTTAGAATGCATTCATTCCTAAGTATAGCAGATATAAGCTATAAGGTTGGATTCCATTTAACCTTCTGTGGTGTAATGGTAGCGCGTTGACTTAGTAATCATAAGTCCTAGGTTCGAGTGCCGGTCGGGGTAAAAAATGATTCATGTTTTCACATATGTAATGTGCTTATTTGTATTTCATGGCCCGAATGAGATCGGGAATTGAATTAAATGCTAAAATGAAGCCACGAGTGAGGTTGGGGAATCTGTAATATGAACATAGTGGCATTCAGTTAGAATGCGTCCATTCCTAAGTATAGCAGATATAAGCTATAAGGTTGGATTCCTTTTAACCTTCTGAGGTGTAGTGGTAGCGCCTTGACTTAGTAATCATAAGTCCTGGGTTCGAGTCCCGGTTGGGGTAAAAAATGATTCATGTTTTCACATATGTAATGTGCTTATTTGTATTTCATGGCCCGAATGAGATTGGGACTTGAATTAAATGCTAAAATGAAGCCACGAGTGAGGTTGGCGAATCTGTAATATGAACATAGTGGCATTCAGTTAGAATGTGTTCATTCCTAAGTATAGGATTCCTTTTAACCTTCTGTGGTGTAATGGTAGCGCCTTGACTTAGTAATAATAAGTCCTAGGTTCGAGTGCCGGTTGGATTAAAAAATGATTCATGTTTTCACATATGTAATGTGCTTATTTGTATTTCATGGCCCGAATGAGATTGGGAATTGAATTCAATGCTAAAATGAAGCCACGAGTGAGGTTGGGGAATCTGTAATATGAACATAGTGGCATTCAGTTAGAATGCGTTCATTCCTAAGTATAGCAGATATAAGCTATAAGGTTGGATTCCTTTTAACCATCTGTGGTGTAGTGGTAGCGCCTTGACTTAGTAATCATAAGTCCTAGGTTCGAGTGCCGGTCGGGGTAAAAAATGATTCATGTTTTCACATATGTAATACGCTTATTTGTATTTCATATCCCGAATGAGATTGGGGATTGAATTAAATGCTAAAATGAAGCCACGAGTGAGGTTGGGGAGTCTGTAATATGAACATAGTGGCATTCAGTTAGAATGCGTTCATTCCTAAGTATAGCATATATATGCTGTAAGGTTGGATTCCTTTTAACCTTCTGTGGTGTAGTGGTAGCGCCTTTACTTAGTAATCATAAATCCTAGGTTCGACTCCCGGTCGGGGTAAAAAATGATTCATGTTTTCACATATGTAATGTGCTTATTTGTATTTCATGGCCCGAATGAGATTGGGAATTGAATTAAATGCTAAAATGAAGCCACGAGTGAGGTTGGGGAATCTGTAATATGAACATAGTGGCATTCAGTTAGAATGCATTCATTCCTAAGTATAGCAGATATAAGCTATAAGGTTGGATTCCTTTTAACATTCTGTGGTGTAGTGGTAGCGCCTTGACTTAGTAATCATAAGTCCTAGGTTCGAGTGCCTGTCGGGGTGAAAAATGATTCATGTTTTCACGTATGTAATGTGCTTATTTGTATTTCATGGCCCGAATGAGATTGGGAATTGAATTAAATGCTAAAATGAAGCCACGAGTGAGGTTGGGGAATCTGTAATAAAAGCATAGTGGCATTCAGTTAGAATGCGTTCATATATAAGTATAGCAGATATAAGTTATAAGGTTGGATTCCTTTTAACCTTTTGTGGTGTAGTGGTAGCGCCTTGACTTAGTAATCATAAGTCCTAGGTTCGAGTCCCGGTCGGGGTAAAAAATGATTCATGTTTTCACATATGTAATGTGCTTATTTGTATTTCAAGGCATGAATGAGATTGGGAATTGAAATGCTAAAATGAAGCCACGAGTGAGGTTGGGGAATCTGTAATATGAACATAGTGGCATTCAGTTAGAATGCGTTCATTCCTATGTATAGCAGATATAAGCTATAAGGTTGGATTCCTTTTAGCCTTCTGTGGTGTAGTGGTAGCGCCTTGACTTAGTAATCATAAGTCCTTGGTTCGAGTCCCGGTCGGGGTAAAAATTGATTCATGTTTTCACATATGTAATGTGCTTATTTGTATTTCATGGCCCGAATGAGATTGGGAATTGAATTAAATGCTAAAATGAAGCCACGAGTGAGGTTGGGGAATCTGTAATATGAACATAGCGGCAGTCAGTTAGAATGCGTTCATTCCTAAGTATAGCAGATATAAGCTATAAGGTTGGATTCCTTTTAACCTTCTGTGGTGTAGTGGTAGCGCCTTGACTTAGTAATCATAAGTCCTAGGTTCGAGTGCCGCTCGGGGTAAAAAATGATTCATATTTTCACATATGTAATGTGCTTATTTGTATTTCATGGCCCGAATGAGATTGTGACTTGAATTCAATGCTAAAATGAAGCCACGATGAGGTCGGGGAATCTATAATATGAACATAGTGGCATTCAGTTAGAATGCGTTCATTCCTAAGTATAGCAGATATAAGCTATAAGGTTGGATTCCTTATAACCTTCTGTGGTGTAGTGGTAGCGCCTTGACTTAGTAATCATAAGTCCTAGGTTCGAGTCCCGGTCGGGGTAAAAAATGATTCATGTTTTCACATATGTAATGTGCTTATTTGTATTTCATGGCCCGAATGAGATTGGGAATTGAATTAAATGCTAAAATGAAGCCACGAGTGAGGTTGGGGAATCTGTAATATGAACATAGTGGCATTCAGTTAGAATGCGTTCATTCCTAAGTATAGCAGATATAAGCTATAAGGTTGGATTCCTTTTAACCTTCTGTGGTGTAGTGGTAGCGCCTTGACATAGTAATTATAAGTCCTAGGTTCCAGTGACTGTCGGGGTAAAAAATGATTCATGTTTTCACATATGTAATGTGCTTATTTGTATTTCATGGCCCGAATGAGATTGGGACTTGAATTAAATGCTAAAATGAAGCCACGAGTGAGGTTGGGGAATCTATAATATGAACATAGTGGCATTCAGTTAGAATGTGTTCATTCCTAAGTATAGCAGATATAAGTTATAAGGTTGGATTCCTTTTAACCTTCTGTGGTGTAGTGGTAGCGCCTTGACTTAGTAATCATAAGTCCTAGGTTCGAGTTCCGGTCGGGGTAAAAAATAATTCATGTTTTCACATATGTAATGTGCTTATTTGTATTTCATGGCCCGAATTAGATTGGGAATTGAATTAAATGCTAAAATGAAGCCACGAGTGAGGTTGGGGAATCTGTAATATGAACATAGTGGCATTCAGTTTGAATGCGTTCATTCCTAAGTATAGCAGATATAAGCTATAAGGTTGGATTCCTTTTAACCTTCTGTGGTGTAGTGGTAGCGCCTTGACTTAGTAATCATAAGTCCTAGGTTCGAGTCCCGGTTGGGGAAAAAAATGATTCATGTTTTCACATATGTAATGTGCTTATTTGTATTTCATGGCCCAGATAAGATTGGGAATTGAATTCAATGCTAAAATGAAGCCACGAGTGAGGTTGGGGAATCTGTATCATGAACATAGTGGCATTCAGTTAGAATGCGTTCATTCCTAAGTATAGCAGATATAAGCTATAAGGTTGGATTCCTTTTAACCTTTTGTGGTGTAGTGGTAGCGCCTTGACTTAGTAATCATAAGTCCTAGGTTCGAGTGCCGGTCGGGGTAAAAAATGATTCATGTTTTCACATATGTAATGTGATTATTTGTATTTCATGGCCCGAATGAGATCGGGACTTGAATTAAATGCTAAAATGAAGCCACGAGTGAGGTTGGGGAATCTGTAATATGAACATAGTGGCATTCAGTTAGAATGCATTCATTCCTAAGTATAGCAGATATAAGCTATAAGGTTGGATTCCTTTTAACCTTCTGAGGTGTAGTGGTAGCGCCTTGACTTAGTAATCATAAGTCCTAGGTTCGAGTGCCGGTCGGGGTAAAAAATGATTCATGTTTTCACATATGTAATGTGCTTATTTGTATTTCATGGCCCGAATGAGATTGGGACTTGAATTAAATGCTAAAATGAAGCCACGAGTGAGGTTGGGGAATCTGTAATATGAACATAGTGGCATTCAGTTAGAATGCATTCATTCCTAAGTGTAGCAGATATAAGCTATAAGGTTGGATTCCTTTTAACATTCTGTGGTGTAGTGGTAGCGCCTTGACTTAGTAATCATAAGTCCTAGGTTCGAGTGCCTGTCGGGGTGAAAAATGATTCATGTTTTCACGTATGTAATGTGCTTATTTGTATTTCATGGCCCGAATGAGATTGGGAATTGAATTAAATGCTAAAATGAAGCCACGAGTGAGGTTGGGGAATCTGTAATAAAAGCATAGTGGCATTCAGTTAGAATGCGTTCATATATAAGTATAGCAGATATAAGTTATAAGGTTGGATTCCTTTTAACCTTTTGTGGTGTAGTGGTAGCGCCTTGACTTAGTAATCATAAGTCCTAGGTTCGAGTCCCGGTCGGGGTAAAAAATGATTCATGTTTTCACATATGTAATGTGCTTATTTGTATTTCAAGGCATGAATGAGATTGGGAATTGAAATGCTAAAATGAAGCCACGAGTGAGGTTGGGGAATCTGTAATATGAACATAGTGGCATTATATAGAATGCGTTCATTCCTATGTATAGCAGATATAAGCTATAAGGTTGGATTCCTTTTAGCCTTCTGTGGTGTAGTGGTAGCGCCTTGACTTAGTAATCATAAGTCCTTGGTTCGAGTCCCGGTCGGGGTAAAAATTGATTCATGTTTTCACATATGTAATGTGCTTATTTGTATTTCATGGCCCGAATGAGATTGGGAATTGAATTAAATGCTAAAATGAAGCCACGAGTGAGGTTGGGGAATCTGTAATATGACCATAGCGGCAGTCAGTTAGAATGCGTTCATTCCTAAGTATAGCAGATATAAGCTATAAGGTTGGATTCCTTTTAACCTTCTGTGGTGTAGTGGTAGCGCCTTGACTTAGTAATCATAAGTCCTAGGTTCGAGTGCCGCTCGGGGTAAAAAATGATTCATATTTTCACATATGTAATGTGCTTATTTGTATTTCATGGCCCGAATGAGATTGTGACTTGAATTCAATGCTAAAATGAAGCCACGATGAGGTTGGGGAATCTATAATATGAACATAGTGGCATTCAGTTAGAATGCGTTCATTCCTAAGTATAGCAGATATAAGCTATAAGGTTGGATTCCTTTTAACCTTCTGTGGTGTAGTGGTAGCGCCTTGACTTAGTAATCATAAGTCCTAGGTTCGAGTTCCGGTCGGGGTAAAAAATGATTCATGTTTTCACATATGTAATGTGCTTATTTGTATTTCATGGCCCGAATGAGATTGGGAATTGAATTAAATGCTAAAATGAAGCCACGAGTGAGGTTGGGGAATCTGTAATATGAACATAGTGGCATTCAGTTAGAATGCGTTCATTCCTAAGTATAGCAGATATAAGCTATAAGGTTGGATTCCTTTTAACCTTCTGTGGTGTAGTGGTAGCGCCTTGAAATAGTAATTATAAGTCCTAGGTTCGAGTGACTGTCGGGGTAAAAAATTATTCATGTTTTCACATATGTAATGTGCTTATTTGTATTTCATGGCCCGAATGAGATTGGGACTTGAATTAAATGCTAAAATGAAGCCACGAGTGAGGTTGGGGAATCTGTAATATGAACATAGTGGCATTCAGTTAGAATGTGTTCATTCCTAAGTATAGTAGATATAAGTTATAAGGTTGGATTCCTTTTAACCTTCTGTGGTGTAGTGGTAGCGCCTTGACTTAGTAATCATAAGTCCTAGGTTCGAGTTCCGGTCGGGGTAAAAAATAATTCATGTTTTCACATATGTAATGTGCTTATTTGTATTTCATGGCCCGAATGAGATTGGGAATTGAATTAAATGCTAAAATGAAGCCACGAGTGAGGTTGGGGAATCTGTAATATGAACATAGTGGCATTCAGTTAGAATGCGTTCATTCCTAAGTATAGCAGATATAAGCTATAAGGTTGGATTCCTTTTAACCTTCTGTGGTGTAGTGGTAGCGCCTAGACTTAGTAATCATAAGTCCTAGGTTCGAGTCCCGGTTGGGGAAAAAAATGATTCATGTTTTCACATATGTAATGTGCTTATTTGTATTTCATGGCCCAGATAAGATTGGGAATTGAATTCAATGCTAAAATGAAGCCACGAGTGAGGTTGGGGAATCTGTATTATGAACATAGTGGCATTCAGTTAGAATGCGTTCATTCCTAAGTATAGCAGATATAAGCTATAAGGTTGGATTCCTTTTAACCTTCTGTGGTGTAGTGGTAGCGCCTTGACTTAGTAATCATAAGTCCTAGGTTCGAGTTCCGGTCGGGGTAAAAAATTATTCATGTTTTCACATATGTAATGTGCTTATTTGTATTTCATGGCCCAGATAAGATTGGGAATTGAATTCAATGCTAAAATGAAGCCACGAGTGAGGTTGGGGAATCTGTATTATGAACATAGTGGCATTCAGTTAGAAAGCGTTCATTCCTAAGTATAGCAGATATAAGCTATAAGGTTGGAATCCTTTTAACCTTCTGTGGTGTAGTGGTAGCGCCTTGACTTAGTAATCATAGGTCCTAGGTTCGAGTGCCGGTCGGGGTAAAAAATGATTCATGTTTTCACATATGTAATGTGCTTATTTGTATTTCATGGCCCGAATGAGATTGGGAATTGAATTAAATGCTAAAATGAAGCCACGAGTGAAGTTGGGGAATCTGTAATATGAACATAGTGGCATTCAGTTAGAATGCATTCATTCCTAAGTATAGCAGATATAAGCTATAAGGTTGGATTCCATTTAACCTTCTGTGGTGTAGTGGTAGCGCCTTGACTTAGTAATCATAGGTCCTAGGTTCGAGTGCCGGTCGGGGTAAAAAATGATTCATGTTTTCACATATGTAATGTGCTTATTTGTATTTCATGGCCCGAATGAGATTGGGAATTGAATTAAATGCTAAAATGAAGCCACGAGTGAAGTTGGGGAATCTGTAATATGAACATAGTGGCATTCAGTTAGAATGCATTCATTCCTAAGTATAGCAGATATAAGCTATAAGGTTGGATTCCATTTAACCTTCTGTGGTGTAATGGTAGCGCGTTGACTTAGTAATCATAAGTCCTAGGTTCGAGTGCCGGTCGGGGTAAAAAATGATTCATGTTTTCACATATGTAATGTGCTTATTTGTATTTCATGGCCCGAATGAGATCGGGAATTGAATTAAATGCTAAAATGAAGCCACGAGTGAAGTTGGGGAATCTGTAATATGAACATAGTGGCATTCAGTTAGAATGCGTCCATTCCTAAGTATAGCAGATATAAGCTATAAGGTTGGATTCCTTTTAACCTTCTGAGGTGTAGTGGTAGCGCCTTGACTTAGTAATCATAAGTCCTGGGTTCGAGTCCCGGTTGGGGTAAAAAATGATTCATGTTTTCACATATGTAATGTGCTTATTTGTATTTCATGGCCCGAATGAGATTGGGACTTGAATTAAATGCTAAAATGAAGCCACGAGTGAGGTTGGCGAGTCTGTAATATGAACATAGTGGCATTCAGTTAGAATGTGTTCATTCCTAAGTATAGGATTCCTTTTAACCTTCTGTGGTGTAATGGTAGCGCCTTGACTTAGTAATAATAAGTCCTAGGTTCGAGTGCCGGTTGGATTAAAAAATGATTCATGTTTTCACATATGTAATGTGCTTATTTGTATTTCATGGCCCGAATGAGATTGGGAATTGAATTCAATGCTATAATGAAGCCACGAGTGAGGTTGGGGAATCTGTAATATGAACATAGTGGCATTCAGTTAGAATGCGTTCATTCCTAAGTATAGCAGATATAAGCTATAAGGTTGGATTCCTTTTAACCATCTGTGGTGTAGTGGTAGCGCCTTGACTTAGTAATCATAAGTCCTAGGTTCGAGTGCCGGTCGGGGTAAAAAATGATTCATGTTTTCACATATGTAATACGCTTATTTGTATTTCATATCCCGAATGAGATTGGGGATTGAATTAAATGCTAAAATGAAGCCACGAGTGAGGTTGGGGAGTCTGTAATATGAACATAGTGGCATTCAGTTAGAATGCGTTCATTCCTAAGTATAGCATATATATGCTGTAAGGTTGGATTCCTTTTAACCTTCTGTGGTGTAGTGGTAGCGCCTTTACTTAGTAATCATAAATCCTAGGTTCGACTCCCGGTCGGGGTAAAAAATGATTCATGTTTTCACATATGTAATGTGCTTATTTGTATTTCATGGCCCGAATGAGATTGGGAATTGAATTAAATGCTAAAATGAAGCCACGAGTGAGGTTGGGGAATCTGTAATATGAACATAGTGGCATTCAGTTAGAATGCATTCATTCCTAAGTATAGCAGATATAAGCTATAAGGTTGGATTCCTTTTAACATTCTGTGGTGTAGTGGTAGCGCCTTGACTTAGTAATCATAAGTCCTAGGTTCGAGTGCCTGTCGGGGTGAAAAATGATTCATGTTTTCACGTATGTAATGTGCTTATTTGTATTTCATGGCCCGAATGAGATTGGGAATTGAATTAAATGCTAAATTGAAGCCACGAGTGAGGTTGGGGAATCTGTAATAAAAGCATAGTGGCATTCAGTTAGAATGCGTTCATATATAAGTATAGCAGATATAAGTTATAAGGTTGGATTCCTTTTAACCTTTTGTGGTGTAGTGGTAGCGCCTTGACTTAGTAATCATAAGTCCTAGGTTCGAGTCCCGGTCGGGGTAAAAAATGATTCATGTTTTCACATATGTAATGTGCTTATTTGTATTTCAAGGCATGAATGAGATTGGGAATTGAAATGCTAAAATGAAGCCACGAGTGAGGTTGGGGAATCTGTAATATGAACATAGTGGCATTCAGTTAGAATGCGTTCATTCCTATGTATAGCAGATATAAGCTATAAGGTTGGATTCCTTTTAGCCTTCTGTGGTGTAGTGGTAGCGCCTTGACTTAGTAATCATAAGTCCTTGGTTCGAGTCCCGGTCGGGGTAAAAATTGATTCATGTTTTCACATATGTAATGTGCTTATTTGTATTTCATGGCCCGAATGAGATTGGGAATTGAATTAAATGCTAAAATGAAGCCACGAGTGAGGTTGGGGAATCTGTAATATGAACATAGCGGCAGTCAGTTAGAATGCGTTCATTCCTAAGTATAGCAGATATAAGCTAAAAGGTTGGATTCCTTTTAACCTTCTGTGGTGTAGTGGTAGCGCCTTGACTTAGTAATCATAAGTCCTAGGTTCGAGTGCCGCTCGGGGTAAAAAATGATTCATATTTTCACATATGTAATGTGCTTATTTGTATTTCATGGCCCGAATGAGATTGTGACTTGAATTCAATGCTAAAATGAAGCCACGATGAGGTCGGGGAATCTATAATATGAACATAGTGGCATTCAGTTAGAATGCGTTCATTCCTAAGTATAGCAGATATAAGCTATAAGGTTGGATTCCTTTTAACCTTCTGTGGTGTAGTGGTAGCGCCTTGACTTAGTAATCATAAGTCCTAGGTTCGAGTCCCGGTCGGGGTAAAAAATGATTCATGTTTTCACATATGTAATGTGCTTATTTGTATTTCATGGCCCGAATGAGATTGGGAATTGAATTAAATGCTAAAATGAAGCCACGAGTGAGGTTGGGGAATCTGTAATATGAACATAGTGGCATTCAGTTAGAATGCGTTCATTCCTAAGTATAGCAGATATAAGCTATAAGGTTGGATTCCTTTTAACCTTCTGTGGTGTAGTGGTAGCGCCTTGACATAGTAATTATAAGTCCTAGGTTCCAGTGACTGTCGGGGTAAAAAATGATTCATGTTTTCACATATGTAATGTGCTTATTTGTATTTCATGGCCCGAATGAGATTGGGACTTGAATTAAATGCTAAAATGAAGCCACGAGTGAGGTTGGGGAATCTGTAATATGAACATAGTGGCATTCAGTTAGAATGTGTTCATTCCTAAGTATAGCAGATATAAGTTATAAGGTTGGATTCCTTTTAACCTTCTGTGGTGTAGTGGTAGCGCCTTGACTTAGTAATCATAAGTCCTAGGTTCGAGTTCCGGTCGGGGTAAAAAATAATTCATGTTTTCACATATGTAATGTGCTTATTTGTATTTCATGGCCCGAATTAGATTGGGAATTGAATTAAATGCTAAAATGAAGCCACGAGTGAGGTTGGGGAATCTGTAATATGAACATAGTGGCATTCAGTTAGAATGCGTTCATTCTTAAGTATAGCAGATATAAGCTATAAGGTTGGATTCCTTTTAACCTTCTGTGGTGTAGTGGTAGCGCCTTGACTTAGTAATCATAAGTCCTAGGTTCGAGTCCCGGTTGGGGAAAAAAATGATTCATGTTTTCACATATGTAATGTGCTTATTTGTATTTCATGGCCCAGATAAGATTGGGAATTGAATTCAATGCTAAAATGAAGCCACGAGTGAGGTTGGGGAATCTGTATCATGAACATAGTGGCATTCAGTTAGAATGCGTTCATTCCTAAGTATAGCAGATATAAGCTATAAGGTTGGATTCCTTTTAACCTTCTGTGGTGTAGTGGTAGCGCCTTGACTTAGTAATCATAAGTCCTAGGTTCGAGTGCCGGTCGGGGTAAAAAATGATTCATGTTTTCACATATGTAATGTGATTATTTGTATTTCATGGCCCGAATGAGATCGGGACTTGAATTAAATGCTAAAATGAAGCCACGAGTGAGGTTGGGGAATCTGTAATATGAACATAGTGGCATTCAGTTAGAATGCGTTCATTCCTAAGTATAGCAGATATAAGCTATAAGGTTGGATTCCTTTTAACCTTCTGAGGTGTAGTGGTAGCGCCTTGACTTAGTAATCATAAGTCCTAGGTTCGAGTGCCGGTCGGGGTAAAAAATGATTCATGTTTTCACATATGTAATGTGCTTATTTGTATTTCATGGCCCGAATGAGATTGGGACTTGAATTAAATGCTAAAATGAAGCCACGAGTGAGGTTGGGGAATCTGTAATATGAACATAGTGGCATTCAGTTAGAATGCATTCATTCCTAAGTGTAGCAGATATAAGCTATAAGGTTGGATTCCTTTTAACATTCTGTGGTGTAGTGGTAGCGCCTTGACTTAGTAATCATAAGTCCTAGGTTCGAGTGCCTGTCGGGGTGAAAAATGATTCATGTTTTCACGTATGTAATGTGCTTATTTGTATTTCATGGCCCGAATGAGATTGGGAATTGAATTAAATGCTAAAATGAAGCCACGAGTGAGGTTGGGGAATCTGTAATAAAAGCATAGTGGCATTCAGTTAGAATGCGTTCATATATAAGTATAGCAGATATAAGTTATAAGGTTGGATTCCTTTTAACCTTTTGTGGTGTAGTGGTAGCGCCTTGACTTAGTAATCATAAGTCCTAGGTTCGAGTCCCGGTCGGGGTAAAAAATGATTCATGTTTTCACATATGTAATGTGCTTATTTGTATTTCAAGGCATGAATGAGATTGGGAATTGAAATGCTAAAATGAAGCCACGAGTGAGGTTGGGGAATCTGTAATATGAACATAGTGGCATTCAGTTAGAATGCGTTCATTCCTATGTATAGCAGATATAAGCTATAAGGTTGGATTCCTTTTAGCCTTCTGTGGTGTAGTGGTAGCGCCTTGACTTAGTAATCATAAGTCCTTGGTTCGAGTCCCGGTCGGGGTAAAAATTGATTCATGTTTTCACATATGTAATGTGCTTATTTGTATTTCATGGCCCGAATGAGATTGGGAATTGAATTAAATGCTAAAATGAAGCCACGAGTGAGGTTGGGGAATCTGTAATATGACCATAGCGGCAGTCAGTTAGAATGCGTTCATTCCTAAGTATAGCAGATATAAGCTATAAGGTTGGATTCCTTTTAACCTTCTGTGGTGTAGTGGTAGCGCCTTGACTTAGTAATCAAAAGTCCTAGGTTCGAGTGCCGCTCGGGGTAAAAAATGATTCATATTTTCACATATGTAATGTGCTTATTTGTATTTCATGGCCCGAATGAGATTGTGACTTGAATTCAATGCTAAAATGAAGCCACGATGAGGTTGGGGAATCTATAATATGAACATAGTGGCATTCAGTTAGAATGCGTTCATTCCTAAGTATAGCAGATATAAGCTATAAGGTTGGATTCCTTTTAACCTTCTGTGGTGTAGTGGTAGCGCCTTGACTTAGTAATCATAAGTCCTAGGTTCGAGTCCCGGTCGGGGTAAAAAATGATTCATGTTTTCACATATGTAATGTGCTTATTTGTATTTCATGGCCCGAATGAGATTGGGAATTGAATTAAATGCTAAAATGAAGCCACGAGTGAGGTTGGGGAATCTGTAATATGAACATAGTGGCATTCAGTTAGAATGCGTTCATTCCTAAGTATAGCAGATATAAGCTATAAGGTTGGATTCCTTTTAACCTTCTGTGGTGTAGTGGTAGCGCCTTGACTTAGTAATCATAAGTCCTAGGTTCGAGTGACTGTCGGGGTAAAAAATGATTCATGTTTTCACATATGTAATGTGCTTATTTGTATTTCATGGCCCGAATGAGATTGGGACTTGAATTAAATGCTAAAATGAAGCCACGAGTGAGGTTGGGGAATCTGTAATATGAACATAGTGGCATTCAGTTAGAATGTGTTCATTCCTAAGTATAGCAGATATAAGTTATAAGGTTGGATTCCTTTTAACCTTCTGTGGTGTAGTGGTAGCGCCTTGACTTAGTAATCATAAGTCCTAGGTTCGAGTTCCGGTCGGGGTAAAAAATAATTCATGTTTTCACATATGTAATGTGCTTATTTGTATTTCATGGCCCGAATGAGATTGGGAATTGAATTAAATGCTAAAATGAAGCCACGAGTGAGGTTGGGGAATCTGTAATATGAACATAGTGGCATTCAGTTAGAATGCGTTCATTCCTAAGTATAGCAGATATAAGCTATAAGGTTGGATTCCTTTTAACCTTCTGTGGTGTAGTGGTAGCGCCTTGACTTAGTAATCATAAGTCCTAGGTTCGAGTGCCGCTCGGGGTAAAAAATGATTCATATTTTCACATATGTAATGTGCTTATTTGTATTTCATGGCCCGAATGAGATTGTGACTTGAATTCAATGCTAAAATGAAGCCACGATGAGGTCGGGGAATCTATAATATGAACATAGTGGCATTCAGTTAGAATGCGTTCATTCCTAAGTATAGCAGATATAAGCTATAAGGTTGGATTCCTTTTAACCTTCTGTGGTGTAGTGGTAGCGCCTTGACTTAGTAATCATAAGTCCTAGGTTCGAGTCCCGGTCGGGGTAAAAAATGATTCATGTTTTCACATATGTAATGTGCTTATTTGTATTTCATGGCCCGAATGAGATTGGGAATTGAATTAAATGCTAAAATGAAGCCACGAGTGAGGTCGGGGAATCTGTAATATGAACATAGTGGCATTCAGTTAGAATGCATTCATTCCTAAGTATAGCAGATATAAGCTATAAGGTTGGATTCCATTTAACCTTCTGTGGTGTAATGGTAGGGCGTTGACTTAGTAATCATAAGTCCTAGGTTCCAGTGACTGTCGGGGTAAAAAATGATTCATGTTTTCACATATGTAATGTGCTTATTTGTATTTCATGGCCCGAATGAGATTGGGACTTGAATTAAATGCTAAAATGAAGCCACGAGTGAGGTTGGGGAATCTGTAATATGAACATAGTGGCATTCAGTTAGAATGTGTTCATTCCTAAGTATAGCAGATATAAGTTATAAGGTTGGATTCCTTTTAACCTTCTGTGGTGTAGTGGTAGCGCCTTGACTTAGTAATCATAAGTCCTAGGTTCGAGTTCCGGTCGGGGTAAAAAATAATTCATGTTTTCACATATGTAATGTGCTTATTTGTATTTCATGGCCCGAATTAGATTGGGAATTGAATTAAATGCTAAAATGAAGCCACGAGTGAGGTTGGGGAATCTGTAATATGAACATAGTGGCATTCAGTTAGAATGCGTTCATTCCTAAGTATAGCAGATATAAGCTATAAGGTTGGATTCCTTTTAACCTTCTGTGGTGTAGTGGTAGCGCCTTGACTTAGTAATCATAAGTCCTAGGTTCGAGTCCCGGTTGGGGAAAAAAATGATTCATGTTTTCACATATGTAATGTGCTTATTTGTATTTCATGGCCCAGATAAGATTGGGAATTGAATTCAATGCTAAAATGAAGCCACGAGTGAGGTTGGGGAATCTGTATCATGAACATAGTGGCATTCAGTTAGAATGCGTTCATTCCTAAGTATAGCAGATATAAGCTATAAGGTTGGATTCCTTTTAACCTTCTGTGGTGTAGTGGTAGCGCCTTGACTTAGTAATCATAAGTCCTAGGTTCGAGTGCCGGTCGGGGTAAAAAATGATTCATGTTTTCACATATGTAATGTGCTTATTTGTATTTCATGGCCCGAATGAGATTGGGACTTGAATTAAATGCTAAAATGAAGCCACGAGTGAGGTTGGGGAATCTGTAATATGAACATAGTGGCATTCAGTTAGAATGCATTCATTCCTAAGTATAGCAGATATAAGCTATAAGGTTGGATTCCTTTTAACCTTCTGTGGTGTAGTGGTAGCGCCTTGACTTAGTAATCATAAGTCCTAGGTTCGAGTGCCGGTCGGGGTAAAAAATGATTCATGTTTTCACATATGTAATGTGCTTATTTGTATTTCATGGCCCGAATGAGATTGGGAATTGAATTAAATGCTAAAATGAAGCCACGAGTGAGGTTGGGGAATCTGTAATAAAAGCATAGTGGCATTCAGTTAGAATGCGTTCATATATAAGTATAGCAGATATAAGTTATAAGGTTGGATTCCTTTTAACCTTTTGTGGTGTAGTGGTAGCGCCTTGACTTAGTAATCATAAGTCCTAGGTTCGAGTCCCGGTCGGGGTAAAAAATGATTCATGTTTTCACATATGTAATGTGCTTATTTGTATTTCAAGGCATGAATGAGATTGGGAATTGAAATGCTAAAATGAAGCCACGAGTGAGGTTGGGGAATCTGTAATATGAACATAGTGGCATTCAGTTAGAATGCGTTCATTCCTATGTATAGCAGATATAAGCTATAAGGTTGGATTCCTTTTAGCCTTCTGTGGTGTAGTGGTAGCGCCTTGACTTAGTAATCATAAGTCCTTGGTTCGAGTCCCGGTCGGGGTAAAAATTGATTCATGTTTTCACATATGTAATGTGCTTATTTGTATTTCATGGCCCGAATGAGATTGGGAATTGAATTAAATGCTAAAATGAAGCCACGAGTGAGGTTGGGGAATCTGTAATATGACCATAGCGGCAGTCAGTTAGAATGCGTTCATTCCTAAGTATAGCAGATATAAGCTATAAGGTTGGATTCCTTTTAACCTTCTGTGGTGTAGTGGTAGCGCCTTGACTTAGTAATCATAAGTCCTTGGTTCGAGTGCCGCTCGGGGTAAAAAATGATTCATATTTTCACATATGTAATGTGCTTATTTGTATTTCATGGCCCGAATGAGATTGGGAATTGAATTAAATGCTAAAATGAAGCCACGAGTGAGGTTGGGGAATCTGTAAAATGAACATAGTGGCATTCAGTTAGAATGCGTTCATTCCTAAGTATAGCAGATATAAGCTATAAGGTTGGATTCCTTTTAACCTTCTGTGGTGTAGTAGTGGCGCTTTGACTTAGTAATCATAAGTCCTAGGTTCGAGTGCCGGTCGGGGTAAAAAATGATTCATGTTTTCACATATGTAATGTGCTTATTTGTATTTCATGGCCCGAATGAGATTGGGAATTGAATTAAATGCTAAAATGAAGCCACGAGTGAGGTTGGGGAATCTGTAATATGAACATAGTGGCATTCAGTTAGAATGCATTCATTCCTAAGTATAGCAGATATAAGCTATAAGGTTGGATTCCTTTTAACCTTCTGTGGTGTAGTGATAGCGCCTTGACTTAGTAATCATAAGTCCAAGGTTCGAGTGCCTGTCGGGGTGAAAAATGATTCATGTTTTCACATATGTAATGTGCTTATTTGTATTTCATGGCCCGAATGAGATTGGGAATTGAATTAAATGCTAAAATGAAGCCACGAGTGAGGTTAGGGAATCTGTAATAAAAACATAGTGGCATTCAGTTAGAATGCGTTCATTTATAGGTATAGCAGATATAAGTTATAAGGTTGGATTCCTTTTAACCTTCTGTGGGGTAGTGGTAGCGCCTTGACTTAGTAATCATAACTCCTAGGTTCAAGTCCCGGTCAGGGTAAAAAATGATTCATGTTTTCACATATGTAATGTGCTTATTTGTATTTCATGGCATGAATGAGATTGGAAATTGAATTAAATGCTAAAATGAAGCCACGAGTGAGGTTGGGGAATCTGTAATATGAACATAGTGGCATTCAGTTAGAATGCGTTCATTCCTAAGTATAGCAGATATAAGCTATAAGGTTGGATTCCTTTTTACCTTCTGTGGTGTAGTGATAGCGCCTTGACTTAGTAATCATAAGTCCTAGGTTCGAGTGCCGGTCGGGGTAAAAATTGATCATGTTTTCACATATGTAATGTGCTTATTTGTATTTCATGGCCCGAATGAGATTGGGAATTGAATTAAATGCTAAAATGAAGCCACGAGTGAGGTTGGCGAATCTGTAATATGAACATAGTGGCATTCAGTTAGAATGTGTTCATTCCTAAGTATAGCAGATATAAGCTATGGTTGGATTCCTTTTAACCTTCTGTGGTTTAATGGTAGCGCCTTGACTTAGTAATCATAAGTCCTAGGTTCAAGTGCTGGTCGGGGTAAAAAATGATTCATGTTTTCACATATGTAATGTGCTTATTTGTATTTCATGGCCCGAATGAGATTGGGAATTGAATTAAATGCTAAAATGAAGCCACGAGTGAGGTTGGGGAATCTGTAATATGAACATAGTGGCATTCAGTTAGAATGCGTTCATTCCTAAGTATAGCAGATATAAGCTATAAGGTTGGATTCCTTTTAACCATCTGTGGTGTAGTGGTAGCGCCTTGACTTAGTAATCATAAGTCCTAGGTTCGAGTGCCGGTCGGGGTAAAAAATGATTCATGTTTTCACATATGTAATATGCTTATTTGTATTTCATATCCCGAATGAGATTGGGAATTGAATTAAATGCTAAAATGAAGCCACGAGTGAGGTTGGGGAGTCTGTAATATGAACATAGTGGCATTCAGTTAGAATGCGTTCATTCCTAAGTATAGCAGATATAAGCTGTAAGGTTGGATTCCTTTTAACATTCTGTGGTGTAGTGGTAGCGCCTTTACTTAGTAATCATAAGTCCTAGGTTCGAGTCCCGGTCGGGGTAAAAAATGATTCATGTTTTCACATATGTAATGTGCTTATTTGTATTTCATGGCCCGAATGAGATTGGGACTTGAATTAAATGCTAAAATGAAGCCACGAGTGAGGTTTGCGAATCTGTAATATGAACGTAGTGGCATTCAGTTAGAATGCGTTCATTCCTAAGTATAGCAGATATAAGCTATAAGGTTGGATTCCTTTTAGCCTTCTGTGGTGTAGTGGTAGCGCCTTGACTTAGTAATCATAAGTCCTAGGTTCGAGTCCCGGTCGGGGTAAAAAATGATTCATGTTTTCACATATGTAATGTGCTTATTTGTATTTCATGGCCCGAATGAGATTGGGAATTGAATTAAATGCTAAAATGAAGCCACGAGTGAGGTTGGGGAATCTGTAATATGAACATAGTGGCATTCAATTAGAATGCGTTCATTCCTAAGTATAGCAGATATAAGCTATAAGGTTGGATTCCTTTTAACCTTCTGTGGTGTAGTGGTAGCGCCTTGACTTAGTAATCATAAGTCCTAGGTTCGAGTCCCGGTCGGGGTAAAAAATGATTCATGTTTTCACATATGTAATGTGCTTATTTGTATTTCATGGCCCGAATGAGATTGGGACTTGAATTAAATGCTAAAATGAAGCCACGAGTGAGGTTGGCGAATCTGTAATATGAACATAGTGGCATTCAGTTAGAATGTGTTCATTCCTAAGTACAGCAGATATAAGCTATAAGGTTGGATTCCCTTTAACCTTCTGTGGTGTAATGGCAGCTCCTTGACTTAGTAATCATAAATCCTAGGTTCAAGTGCCGGTCGGGGTAAAAAATGATTCATGTTTTCACATATGTAATGTGCTTATTTGTATTTCATGGCCCGAATGAGATTGGGAATTGAATTAAATGCTAAAATGAAGCCACGAGTGAGGTTGGGGAATCTGTAATATGAACATAGTGGCATTCAGTTAGAATGCGTTCATTCCTAAGTATAGCAGATATAAGCTATAAGGTTGGATTCCTTTTAACCTTCTGTGGTGTAGTAGTGGCGCCTTGACTTAGTAATCATAAGTCCTAGGTTCGAGTGCCGGTCGGGGTAAAAAATGATTCATGTTTTCACATATGTATTGTGCTTATTTGTATTTCATGGCCCGAATGAGATTGGGAATTGAATTAAATGCTAAAATGAAGCCACGAGTGAGGTTGGGGAATCTGTAATATGAACATAGTGGCATTCAGTTAGAATGCGTTCATTCCTAAGTATAGCAGATATAAGCTATAAGGTTGGATTCCTTTTAACCATCTGTGGTGTAGTGGTAGCGCCTTGACTTAGTAATCATAAGTCCTAGGTTCGAGTGCCAGTCGGGGTAAAAAATGATTCATGTTTTCACATATGTAATATGCTTATTTGTATTTCATATCCCGAATGAGATTGGGAATTGAATTAAATGCTAAAATGAAGCCACGAGTGAGGTTGGGGAGTCTGTAATATGAACATAGTGGCATTCAGTTAGAATGCGTTCATTCCTAAGTATAGCAGATATAAGCTGTAAGGTTGGATTCCTTTTAACCTTCTGTGGTGTAGTGGTAGCGCCTTTACTTAGTACTCATGAGTCCTAGGTTCGAGTCCCGGTCGGGGTAAAAAATGATTCACGTTTTCACATATGTAATGTGCATATTTGTATTTCATGGCCCGAATGAGATTGGGAATTGAATTAAATGCTAAAATGAAGCCACGAGTGAGGTTTGGGAATCTGTAATATGAACATAGTGGCATTCAGTTAGAATGCGTTCATTCCTAAGTATAGCAGATATAAGCTATAAGGTTGGATTCCTTTTAACCTTCTGTGGTGTAGTGGTAGCGCCTTGACTTAGTAATCATAAGTCCTTGGTTCGAGTCCCGGTTGGGGTAAAAAATGATTCATGTTTTCACATATGTAATGTGCTTATTTGTATTTCATGGCCCGAATGAGATTGGGAATTGAATTAAATGCTAAAATGAAGAAATGAGTGAGGTTGGGGAATCTGTAATATGAGCATAGTGGCATTCAGTTAGAATACATTCATTCCTAAGTATAGCAGATATAAGCTATAAGGTTGGATTCCTTTTAGCCTTCTGTGGTGTAGTGGTAGCGCCTAGACTTAGTAATCATAAGTCCTAGGTTCGAGTCCCGCTCAGGGTAAAAAATGATTCATGTTTTCACATATGTAATGTGCTTATTTGTATTTCATGGCCCGAATGAGATTGGGAATTGAACTAAATGCTAAAATGAAGCCACGAGTGAGGTTGGGGAATCTGTAATATGAACATAGTGGCATTCAGTTAGAATGCGTTCATTCCTAAGTATAGCAGATATAAGCTATAAGGTTGGATTCCTTTTAACCTTCTGTGGTGTAGTGGTAGCGCCTTGACTTAGTAATCATAAGTCCTAGGTTCGAGTGCCTGTCGGGGTAAAAAATGATTCATGTTTTCACATATGTAATGTGCTTATTTGTATTTCATGGCCCGAATGAGATTGGGAATTGAATTAAATGCTAAAATGAAGCCACGAGTGAGGTTGGGGAATCTGTAATAAGAACATAGTGGCATTCAGTTAGAATGCGTTTATTCCTAAGTATAGCAGATATAAGTTATAAGGTTGGATTCCTTTTAACCTTCTGTGGTGTAGTGGTAGCGCCTTGACTTAGTAATCATAAGTCCTAGGTTCGAGTCCTGGTTGGGGTAAAAATTGATTCATGTTTTCACATATGTAATGTGCTTATTTGTATTTCATGGCCCGAATGAGATTGGGAATTGAATTCAATGCTAAAATGAAGCCACGAGTGAGGTTGGGGAATCTGTAATATGAACATAGTGGCATTCAGTTAGAATGCGTTCATTCCTAAGTATAGCAGATATTAGCTATAAGGTTGGATTCCTTTTAACCTTCTGTGGTGTAGTAGTGGCGCCTTGACTTAGTAATCATAAGTCCTAGGTTCGAGTGCCGGTCGTGGTAAAAAATGAAACATGTTTTCACATATGTATTGTGCTTTTTTGTATTTCATGGCCCGAATGAGATTGGGAATTGAATTAAATGCTAAAATGAAGCCACGAGTGAGGTTGGGGAATCTGTAATATGAACATAGTGGCATTCAGTTAGAATGCGTTCATTCCTAAGTATAGCAGATATAAGCTATAAGGTTGGATTCCTTTTAACCATCTGTGGTGTAGTGGTAGCGCCTTGACTTAGTAATCATAAGTCCTAGGTTCGAGTGCCGGTCGGGGTAAAAAATGATTCAAGTTTTCACATATGTAATATGCTTATTTGTATTTCATATCCCGAATGAGATTGGGAATTGAATTAAATGCTAAAATGAAGCCACGAGTGAGGTTGGGGAGTCTGTAATATGAACATAGTGGCATTCAGTTAGAATGCGTTCATTCCTAAGTATAGCAGATATAAGCTGTAAGGTTGGATTCCTTTTAACCTTCTGTGGTGTAGTGGTAGCGCCTTTACTTAGTACTCATAAGTCCTAGGTTCGAGTCCCGGTCGGGGTAAAAAATGATTCACGTTTTCACATATGTAATGTGCATATTTGTATTTCATGGCCCGAATGAGATTGGGAATTGAATTAAATGCTAAAATGAAGCCACGAGTGAGGTTGGGGAATCTGTAATATGAACATAGTGGCATTCAGTTAGAATGCGTTCATTCCTAAGTATAGCAGATATAAGCTATAAGGTTGGATTCCTTTTAACCTTCTGTGGTGTAGTGGTAGCGCCTTGACTTAGTAATCATAAGTCCTAGGTTCGAGTGCCGGTCGGGGTAAAAAATGATTAATGTTTTCACATGTGTAATGTGCTTATTTGTATTTCATGGCCCGAATGAGATTGGGAATTGAATTAAATGCTAAAATGAAGCCACGAGTGAGGTTGGGGAATCTGTAATATGAACATAGTGGCATTCAGTTAGAATGCGTTCATTCCTAAGTATAGCAGATATAAGCTATAAGGTTGGATTCCTTTTAGCCTTCTGTGGTGTAGTGGTAGCGCCTTGACTTAGTAATCATAAGTCCTTGGTTCGAGTCCCGGTTGGGGTAAAAAATGATTCATGTTTTCACATATGTAATGTGCTTATTTGTATTTCATGGCCCGAATGAGATTGGGAATTGAATTAAATGCTAAAATGAAGCCATGAGTGAGGTTGGGGAATCTGTAATATGAGCATAGTGGCATTCAGTTAGAATGCGTTCATTCCTAAGTATAGCAGATATAAGCTATAAGGTTGGATTCCTTTTAACCTTCTGTGGTGTAGTGGTAGCGCCTTGACTTAGTAATCATAAGTCCTAGGTTCGAGTCCCGGTCGGGGTAAAAAATGATTCATATTTTCACATATGTAATGTGCTTATTTGTATTTCATGGCCCGAATGAGATTGGGAATTGAATTTAATGCTAAAATGAAGCCACGAGTGAGGTTGGGGAATCTGTAATATGAACATAGTGGCATTCAGTTAGAATGCGCTCATTCCTAAGTATAGCAGATATAAGCTATAAGGTTGGATTCCTTTTAACCTTCTGTGGTGTAGTGGTAGAGCCTTGACTTAGTAATCACAAGTCATAGGTTCGAGTCACGGTTGGGGTAAAAATTGATTCATGCTTTCACATATGTAATGTGCTTATTTGTATTTCATGGCCCGAATGAGATTGGGAATTGAATTCAATGCTAAAATGAAGCCACGAGTGAGGTTGGGGAATCTGTAATATGAACATAGTGGCATTCAGTTAGAATGCGTTCATTCCTAAGTATAGCAGATATAAGCTATAAGGTTGGATTCCTTTTAACCTTCTGTGGTGTAGTAGTGGCGCCTTGACTTAGTAATCATAAGTCCTAGGTTCGAGTGCCGGTCGGGGTAAAAAATGATTCATGTTTTCACATATGTAATGTGCTTATTTGTATTTCATGGCCCGAATGAGATTGGGAATTGAATTAAATGCTAAAATGAAGCCACGAGTGAGGTTGGGGAATCTGTAATATGAACATTGTGGCATTCAGTTAGAATGCGTTCTTTCCTAAGTATAGCAGATATAAGCTATAAGGTTGGATTCCTTTTAACCTTCTGTGGTGTAATGGTAGCGCCTTGACTTAGTAATCATAAGTCCTAGGTTCAAGTGCCGGTCGGGGTAAAAAATGATTCATGTTTTCACATATGTAATGTGCTTATTTGTATTTCATGGCCCGAATGAGATTGGGAATTGAATTCAATGCTAAAATGAAGCCACGAGTGAGGTTGGGGAATCTGTAATATGAACATAGTGGCATTCAGTTAGAATGCGTTCATTCCTAGGTATAGCAGATATAAGCTATAAGGGTGGATTCCTTTTAACCTTCTGTGGTGTAGTAGTGGCGCCTTGACTTCGTAATCATAAGTCCTAGGTTCGAGTGCCGGTCGGGGTAAAAAATGATTCATGTTTTCACATATGTAATGTGCTTATTTGTATTTCATGGCCCGAATGAGATTGGGAATTGAATTAAATGCTAAAATGAAGCCACGAGTGAAGTTGGCGAATCTGTAATATGAACATAGTGGCATTCAGTTAGAATGCGTTCATTCCTAAGTATAGCAGATATAAGCTATAAGGTTGGATTCCTTTTAACCATCTGTGGTGTAGTGGTAGCGCCTTGACTTAGTAATCATAAGTCCTAGGTTCGAGTGCCGGTCGGGGTAAAAAATGATTCATGTTTTCACATATGTAATATGCTTATTTGTATTTCATATCCCGAATGAGATTGGGAATTGAATTAAATGCTAAAATGAAGCCACTAGTGAGGTTGGGGAGTCTGTAATATGAACATAGTGGCATTCAGTTAGAATGCGTTCATTCCTAAGTATAGCAGATATAAGCTGTAAGGTTGGATTCCTTTTAACCTTCTGTGGTGTAGTGGTAGCGCCTTTACTTAGTAATCATAAGTCCTAGGTTCGAGTCCCGGTTGGGGTAAAAAATGATTCATGTTTTCACATATGTAATGTGCTTATTTGTATTTCATGGCCCGAATGAGATTGGGAATTGAATTAAATGCTAAAATGAAGCCACGAGTGAGGTTGGGGAATCTGTAATATGAACATAGTGGCATTCAATTAGAATGCGTTAATTCCTAAGTATAGCAGATATAAGCTATAAGGTTGGATTCCTTTTAACCTTCTGTGGTGTAGTGGTAGCGCCTTGACTTAGTAATCATAAGTCCTACGTTTGAGTCCCGGTCGGGGTAAAAAATGATTCATGTTTTCACATATGTAATGTTGAATTAAATGCTAAAATGAAGCCACGAGTGAGGTTGGGGAATCTGTAATATGAACATAGTGGCATTCAATTAGAATGCGTTCATTCCTAAGTATAGCAGATATAAGCTATAAGGTTGGATTCCTTTTAACCATCTGTGGTGTAGTGGTAGCGCCTTGACTTAGTAATCATAAGTCCTAGGTTCGAGTGCCGGTTGGGGTAAAAATGATTCATGTTTTCACATATGTAATATGCTTATTTGTATTTCATATCCCTAATGAGATTGGGAATTGAATTAAATGCTAAAATGAAGCCACGAGTGAGGTTGGGGAGTCTATAATATGAACATAGTGGCATTCAATTAGAATGCGTTCATTCCTAAGTATAGCAGATATAAGCTGTAAGGTTGGATTCCTTTTAATCTTCTGTGGTGTAGTGGTAGCGCCTTTACTTAATAATCATAAATCCTAGGTTCGAGTCCCGGTCGAGGTAAAAAATGATTCATGTTTTCACATATGTAATGTGCTTATTTGTATTTCATGGCCCGAATGAGATTGGGAATTGAATTAAATGCTAAAATGAAGCCACGAGTGAGGTTGGGGAATCTCGTAATATGAACATAGTGGCATTCAGTTAGAATGCGTTCATTCCTAAGTATAGCAGATATAAGCTATAAGGTTGGATTCCTTTTAGCCTTCTGTGGTGAAGTGGTAGCGCCTTGACTTAGTAATCATAAGTCCTTGGTTCGAGTCCCGGTCGGGGTTAAAAATGATTCATGTTTTCACATATGTAATGTGCTTATTTGTATTTCATGGCCCGAATGAGATTGGGAATTGAATTAAATGCTAAAATGAAGCCACGAGTGAGGTTGGGGAATCTGTAATATGAACATAGTGGCATTCAGTTAGAATGCGTTCATTCCTAAGTATAGCAGATATAAGCTATAAGGTTGGATTCCTTTTAACCTTCTGTGGTGTAGTGGTAGCGCCTTGACTTAGTAATCATAAGTCCTAGGTTCGAGTGCCTGTCGGGGTAATAAATGATTCATGTTTTCACATATGTAATGTGTTTATTTGTATTTCATGGCCCGAATGAGATTGGGAATTGAATTAAATGCTAAAATGAAGCCATGAGTGAGGTTGGGGAATCTGTAATATGAGCATAGTGGCATTCAGTTAGAATGCGTTCATTCCTAAGTATAGCAGATATAAGTTATAAGGTTGGATTCCTTTTAACCTTCTGTTGTGTAGTGGTAGCGCCTTGACTTAGTAATCATAAGTCCTAGGTTCGAGTCCCGGTCGGGGTAAAAAATGATTCATATTTTCACATATGTAATGTGCTTATTTGTATTTCATGGCCCGAATGAGATTGGGAATTGAATTTAATGCTAAAATGAAGCCACGAGTGAGGTTGGGGAATCTGTAATATGAACATAGTGGCATTCAGTTAGAATGCGCTCATTCCTAAGTATAGCAGATATAAGCTATAAGGTTGGATTCCTTTTAACCTTCTGTGGTGTAGTGGTAGAGCCTTGACTTAGTAATCACAAGTCATAGGTTCGAGTCACGGTTGGGGTAAAAATTGATTCATGCTTTCACATATGTAATGTGCTTATTTGTATTTCATGGCCCGAATGAGATTGGGAATTGAATTCAATGCTAAAATGAAGCCACGAGTGAGGTTGGGGAATCTGTAATATGAACATAGTGGCATTCAGTTAGAATGCGTTCATTCCTAAGTATAGCAGATATAAGCTATAAGGTTGGATTCCTTTTAACCTTCTGTGGTGTAGTAGTGGCGCCTTGACTTAGTAATCATAAGTCCTAGGTTCGAGTGCCGGTCGGGGTAAAAAATGATTCATGTTTTCACATATGTAATGTGCTTATTTGTATTTCATGGCCCGAATGAGATTGGGAATTGAATTAAATGCTAAAATGAAGCCACGAGTGAGGTTGGGGAATCTGTAATATGAACATAGTGGCATTCAGTTAGAATGCGTTCATTCCTAAGTATAGCAGATATAAGCTATAAGGTTGGATTCCTTTTAACCATCTGTGGTGTAGTGGTAGCGCCTTGACTTAGTAATCATAAGTCCTAGGTTCGAGTGCCGGTCGGGGTAAAAAATGATTCATGTTTTCACATATGTAATATGCTTATTTGTATTTCATGGCCCGAATGAGATTGGGAATTGAATTAAATGCTAAAATGAAGCCACGAGTGAGGTTGGGGAGTCTGTAATATGAACATAGTGGCATTCAGTTAGAATGCGTTCATTCCTAAGTATAGCAGATATAAGCTATAAGGTTGGATTCCTTTTAACCTTCTGTGGTGTAGTGGTAGCGCCTTGACTTAGTAATCATAAGTCCTAGGTTCGAGTCCCGGTCGGGGTAAAAAATGATTCATGTTTTCACATATGTAATGTGCTTATTTGTATTTCATGGCCCGAATGAGATTGGGAATTGAATTAAATGCTAAAATGAAGCCACGAGTGAGGTTGGGGAGTCTGTAATATGAACATAGTGGCATTCAGTTAGAATGCGTTCATTCCTAAGTATAGCAGATATAAGCTATAAGGTTGGATTCCTTTTAACCTTCTGTGGTGTAGTGGTAGCGCCTTGACTTAGTAATCATAAGTCCTAGGTTCGAGTGCCGGTCGGGGTAAAAAATGATTAATGTTTTCACATGTGTAATGTGCTTATTTGTATTTCATGGCCCGAATGAGATTGGGAATTGAATTAAATGCTAAAATGAAGCCACGAGTGAGGTTGGGGAATCTGTAATATGAACATAGTGGCATTCAGTTAGAATGCGTTTATTCCTAAGTATAGCAGTTATAAGCTATAAGGTTGGATTCCTTTTAGCCTTCTGTGGTGTAGTGGTAGCGCCTTGACTTAGTAATCATAAGTCCTTGGTTTGAGTCCCGGTCGGGGTAAAAAATGATTCATGTTTTCACATATGTAATGTGCTTATTTGTATTTCATGGCCCGAATGAGATTGGGAATTGAATTAAATGCTAAAATGAAGCCACGAGTGAGGTTGGCGAATCTGTAATATGAACATAGTGTCATTCAATTAGAATGCGTTCATTCCTAAGTATAGCAGATATAAGCTATAAGGTTGGATTCCTTTTAACCTTCTGAGGTGTAGTGGTAGCGCCTTGACTTAGTAATCATAAGTCCTAGGTTCGAGTGCCGGTCGGGGTAAAAAATGATTCATGTTTTCACATATGTAATGTGCTTATTTGTATTTCATGGCCCGAATGAGATTGGGAATTGAATTCAATGCTAAAATGAAGCCACGAGTGAGGTTGGGGAATCTGTAATATGAACATAGTGGCATTCAGTTAGAATGCGTTCATTCCTAAGTATAGCAGATATAAGCTATAAGGTTGTATTCCTTTTAACCTTCTGTGGTGTAGTGGTGGCGCCTTGACTTAGTAATCATAAGTCCTAGGTTCGAGTGCCGGTCGGGGTAAAAAATGATTCATGTTTTCACATATGTAATGTGCTTATTTGTATTTCATGGCCCGAATGAGATTGGGAATTGAATTAAATGCTAAAATGAAGCCACGAGTGAGGTTGGGGAATCTGTAATATGAACATAGTGGCATTCAGTTAGAATGCGTTCATTGCTAAGTATAGCAGATATAAGCTATAAGGTTGGATTCCTTTTAACCATCTGTGGTGTAGTGGTAGCGCCTTGACTTAGTAATCATAAGTCCTAGGTTCGAGTGCCGGTCGGGGTAAAAAATGATTCATGTTTTCACATATGTAATATGCTTATTTGTATTTCATATACCGAATGAGATTGGGAATTGAATTAAATGCTAAAATGAAGCCACGAGTGAGGTTGGGGAGTCTGTAATATGAACATAGTGGCATTCAGTTAGAATGCGTTCATTCCTAAGTATAGCAGATATAAGCTGTAAGGTTGGATTCCTTTTAACCTTCTGTGGTGTAGTGGTAGCGCCTTTACTTAGTAATCATAAGTCCTAGGTTCGAGTCCCGGTCGGGGTAAAAAATGATTCATGTTTTCACATATGTAATGTGCTTATTTGTATTTCATGGCCCGAATGAGATTGGGAATTGAATTAAATGCTAAAATGAAGACGCGAGTGAGGTTGGGGAATCTGTAATATGAACATAGTGGCATTCAGTTAGAATGCGTTCATTCCTAAGTATAGCAGATATAAGCTATAAGGTTGGATTCCTTTTAACCTTCTGTGGTGTAGTGGTAGCGCCTTGACTTAGTAATCATAAGTCCTAGGTTCGAGTGCCGGTCGGGGTAAAAAATGATTCATGTTTTCACATGTGTAATGTGCTTATTTGTATTTCATGGCCCGAATGAGATTGGGAATTGAATTAAATGCTAAAATGAAGCCACGAGTGAGGTTGGGGAATCTCGTAATATGAACATAGTGGCATTCAGTTAGAATGTGTTCATTCCTAAGTATAGCAGATATAAGCTATAAGGTTGGATTCCTTTTAGCCTTCTGTGGTGTAGTGGTAGCGCCTTGACTTAGTAATCATAAGTCCTTGGTTCGAGTCCCGGTCGGGGTAAAAAATGATTCATGTTTTCAAATATGTAATGTGCTTATTTGTATTTCATGGCCCGAATGAGATTGGGAATTGAATTAAATGCTAAAATGAAGCCACGAGTGAGGTTGGGGAGTCTGTAATATGAACATAGTGGCATTCAGTTAGAATGCGTTCATTCCTAAGTATAGCAGATATAAGCTATAAGGTTGGATTCCTTTTAACCTTCTGTGGTGTAGTGGTAGCGCCTTGACTTAGTAATCATAAGTCCTAGGTTCGAGTGCCGGTCGGGGTAAAAAATGATTCATGTCTTTCACATGTGTAATGTGCTTATTTGTATTTCATGGCCCGAATGAGATTGGGAATTGAATTAAATGCTAAAATGAAGCCACGAGTTGAGGTTGGGGAATCTGTAATATGAACATAGTGGCATTCAGTTAGAATGCGTTCATTCCTAAGTATAGCAGATATAAGCTATAAGGTTGGATTCCTTTTAACCTTCTGTGGTGTAGTGCTAGCGCCTTGACTTAGTAATCATAAGTCCTTGGTTCGAGTCCCGGTCGGGGTTAAAAATGATTCATGTTTTCACATATGTAATGTGCTTATTTGTATTTCATGGCCCGAATGAGATTGGGAATTGAATTCAATGCTAAAATGAAGCGACGAGTGAGGTTGGGGAATCTGTAATATGAACATAGTGGCATTCAGTTAGAATGCGTTCATTCCTAAGTATAGCAGATATAAGCTATAAGGTTGGATTCCTTTTAACCTTCTGTGGTGTAGTGGTAGCGCCTTGACTTAGTAATCATAAGTCCTAGGTTCGAGTCCCGGTTGGGGTAAAAATGATTCATGTTTTCACATATGTAATGTGCTTATTTGTATTTCATGGCCCGAATGAGATTGGGAATTGAATTAAATGCTAAAATGAAGCCATGAGTGAGGTTGGGGAATCTGTAATATGAGCATAGTGGCATTCAGTTAGAATGCGTTCATTCCTAAGTATAGCAGATATAAGTTATAAGGTTGGATTCCTTTTAACCTTCTGTTGTGTAGTGGTAGCGCCTTGACTTAATAATCATAAGTCCTAGGTTCGAGTCCCGCTCGGGGTAAAAAATGATTCATATTTTCACATATGTAATGTGCTTATTTGTATTTCATGGCCCGAATGAGATTGGGAATTGAATTAAATGCTAAAATGAAGCCACGAGTGAGGTTGGGGAATCTGTAATATGAACATAGTGGCATTCAGTTAGAATGCGTTCATTCCTAAGTATAGCAGATATAAGCTATAAGGTTGGATTCCTTTTAACCTTCTGCGGTGTAGTGGTAGCGCCTTGACTTAGTAATCATAAGTCCTAGGTTCGAGTGCCTGTCGGGGTAAAAAATGATTCATGTTTTCACATATGTAATGTGCTTATTTGTATTTCATGGCCCAAATGAGATTGGGAATTGAATTAAATGCTAAAATGAAGCCACGAGTGAGGTTGGGGAATCTGTAATAAGAACATAGTGGCATTCAGTTAGAATGCGTTTATTCCTAAGTATAGCAGATATAAGTTATAAGGTTGGATTCCTTTTAACCTTCTGTGGTGTAGTGGTAGCGCCTTGACTTAGTAATCATAAGTCCTAGTTTCGAGTCCCGGTTGGGGTAAAAATTGATTCATGTTTTCACATATGTAATGTGCTTATTTGTATTTCATGGCCCGAATGAGATTGGGAATTGAATTCAATGCTAAAATGAAGCCACGAGTGAGGTTGGGGAATCTGTAATATGAACATAGTGGCATTCAGTTAGAATGCGTTCATTCCTAAGTATAGCAGATATAAGCTATAAGGTTGGATTCCTTTTAACCTTCTGTGGTGTAGTGGTAGCGCCTTGACTTAGTAATCATAAGTCCTAGGTTCGAGTCCCGGTTGGGGTAAAAATTATTCATGTTTTCACATATGTAATGTGCTTATTTGTATTTCATGGCCCGAATGAGATTGGGAATTGAATTAAATGCTAAAATGAAGCCATGAGTGAGGTTGGGGAATCTGTAATATGAGCATAGTGGCACTCAGTTAGAATGCGTTCATTCCTAAGTATAGCAGATATAAGTTATAAGGTTGGATTCCTTTTAACCTTCTGTTGTGTAGTGGTAGCGCCTTGACTTAGTAATCAAAAGTCCTAGGTTCGAGTCCCGGTCGTGGTAAAAAATGATTCATATTTTCACATATGTAATGTGCTTATTTGTATTTCATGGCCCGAATGAGATTGGGAATTGAATTAAATGCTAAAATGAAGCCACGAGTGAGGTTGGGGAATCTGTAATATGAACATAGTGGCATTCAGTTAGAATGCGTTCATTCCTAAGTATAGCAGATATAAGCTATAAGGTTGGATTCATTTTAACCTTCTGTGGTGTAGTGGTAGCGCCTTGACTTAGTAATCATAAGTCCTAGGTTCGAGTGCCTGTCGGGGTAAAAAATGATTCATGTTTTCACATATGTAATGTGCTTATTTGTATTTCATGGCCCGAATGAAATTGGGAATTGAATTAAATGCTAAAATGAAGCCACGAGTGAGGTTGGGGAATCTGTAATAAGAACATAGTGGCATTCAGTTAGAATGAGTTTATTCCTAAGTATAGCAGATATAAGTTATAAGGTTGGATTCCTTTTAACCTTCTGTGGTGTAGTGGTAGCGCCTTGACTTAGTAATCATAAGTCCTAGGTTCGAGTCCTGGTTGGGGTAAAAAATGATTCATGTTTTCACATATGTAATGTGCTTATTTGTATTTCATGGCCCGAATGAGATTGGGAATTGAATTAAATGCTAAAATGAAGCCACGAGTGAGGTTGGGGAATCTGTAATATGAACATAGTGGCATTCAGTTAGAATGCGTTCATTCCTAGGTATAGCAGATATAAGCTATAAGGTTGGATTCCTTTTAACCTTCTGTGGTGTAGTAGTGGCGCCTTGACTTCGTAATCATAAGTCCTAGGTTCGAGTGCCGGTCGGGGTAAAAAATGATTCATGTTTTCACATATGTAATGTGCTTATTTGTATTTCATGGCCCGAATGAGATTGGGAATTGAATTAAATGCTAAAATGAAGCCACGAGTGAGGTTGGCGAATCTGTAATATGAACATAGTGGCATTCAGTTAGAATGCGTTCATTCCTAAGTATAGCAGATATAAGCTATAAGGTTGGATTCCTTTTAACCATCTGTGGTGTAGTGGTAGCGCCTTGACTTAGTAATTATAAGTCCTAGGTTCGAGTGCCGGTCGGGGTAAAAAATGATTCATGTTTTCACATATGTAATATGCTTATTTGTATTTCATGGCCCGAATGAGATTGGGAATTGAATTAAATGCTAAAATGAAGCCACGAGTGAGGTTGGGGAGTCTGTAATATGAACATAGTGGCATTCAGTTAGAATGCGTTCATTCCTAAGTATAGCAGATATAAGCTGTAAGGTTGGATTCCTTTTAACCTTCTGTGGTGTAGTGGTAGCGCCTTTACTTAGTAATCATAAGTCCTAGGTTCGAGTCCCGGTCGGGGTAAAAAATGATTCATGTTTTCACATATGTAATGTGCTTATTTGTATTTCATGGCCCGAATGAGATTGGGAATTGAATTAAATGCTAAAATGAAGCCACGAGTGAGGTTGGGGAATCTGTAATATGAACATAGTGGCATTCAGTTAGAATGCGTTCATTCCTAAGTATAGCAGATATAAGCTATAAGGTTGGATTCCTTTTAACCTTCTGTGGTGTAGTGGTAGCGCCTTGACTTAGTAATCATAAGTCCTAGGTTCGAGTGCCGGTCGGGGTAAAAAATGATTAATGTTTTCACATGTGTAATGTGCTTATTTGTATTTCATGGCCCGAATGAGATTGGGAATTGAATTAAATGCTAAAATGAAGCCACGAGTGAGGTTGTGGAATCTGTAATATGAACATAGTGGCATTCAGTTAGAATGCGTTCATTCCTAAGTATAGCAGATATAAGCTATAAGGTTGGATTCCTTTTAGCCTTCTGTGGTGTACTGGTAGCGCCTTGACTTAGTAATCATAAGTCCTTGGTTCGAGTCCCGGTCGGGGTAAAAAATGATTCATGTTTTCACATATGTAATGTGCTTATTTGTATTTCATGGCCCGAATGAGATTGGGAATTGAATTAAATGCTAAAATGAAGCCACGAGTGAGGTTGGCGAATCTGTAATATGAACATAGTGGCATTCAATTAGAATGCGTTCATTCCTAAGTATAGCAGATATAAGCTATAAGGTTGGATTCCTTTTAACCTTCTGAGGTGTAGTGGTAGCGCCTTGACTTAGTAATCATAAGTCCTAGGTACGAGTCCCTGTCGGGGTAAAAAATGATTCATGTTTTCACATATGTAATGTGCTTATTTGTATTTCATGGCCCGAATGAGATTGGGACTTGAATTAAATGCTAAAATGAAGCCACTAGTGAGGTTGGCGAATCTGTTATATGAACATAGTGGTATTCAGTTAGAATGTGTTCATTCCTAAGTATAGCAGATATAAGCTATAAGGTTGAATTCCTTTTAACCTTCTGTGGTGTAATGGTAGCGCCTTGACTTAGTAATCATAAGTCCTAGGTTCAAGTGCCGGTCGGGGTGAAAAATGATTCATGTTTTCACATATGTAATGTGCTTATTTGTATTTCATGGCCCGAATGAGATTGGGAATTGAATTCAATGCTAAAATGAAGCCACGTGTGAGGTTGGGGAATCTGTAATATGAGCATAGTGGCATTCAGTTAGAATGCGTTCATTCCTAAGTATAGCAGATATAAGCTATAAGGTTGGATTCCTTTTAACCTTCTGTGGTGTAGTAGTGGCGCCTTGACTTAGTAATCATAAGTCCTAGGTTCGATTGCCGGTCGGGGTAAAAAATGATTCATGTTTTCACATATGTAATGTGCTTATTTGTATTTCATGGCCCGAATGAGATTGGGAATTGAATTAAATGCTAAAATGAAGCCACGAGTGAGGTTGGGGAGTCTGTAATATGAACATAGTGGCATTCAGTTAGAATGCGTTCATTCCTAAGTATAGCAGATATAAGCTGTAAGGTTGGATTCCTTTTAATCTTCTGTGGTGTAGTGGTAGCGCCTTTACTTAGTAATCATAAATCCTAGGTTCGAGTCCCGGTCGAGGTAAAAAATGATTCATGTTTTCACATATGTAATGTGCTTATTTGTATTTCATGGCCCGAATGAGATTGGGAATTGAATTAAATGCTAAAATGAAGCCACGAGTGAGGTTGGGGAATCTCGTAATATGAACATAGTGGCATTCAGTTAGAATGCGTTCATTCCTAAGTATAGCAGATATAAGCTGTAAGGTTGGATTTCTTTTAACCTTCTGTGGTGTAGTGGTAGCGCCTTTACTTAGTAATCATAAGTCCTAGGTTCGAGTGCCGGTCGGGGTTAAAAATTATTCATGTTTTCACATATGTAATGTGCTTATTTGTATTTCATGGCCCGAATGAGATTGGGAATTGAATTAAATGCTAAAATGAAGCCACGAGTGAGGTTGGGGAATCTATAATATGAACATAGTGGCATTCAGTTAGAATGCGTTCATTCCTAAGTATAGCAGATATAAGCTATAAGGTTGGATTCCTTTTAACCTTCTGTGGTGTAGTTGTAGCGCCTTGACTTAGTAATCATAAGTCCTAGGTTCGAGTGCCGGTCGGGGTAAAAAATGATTAATGCTTTCACATGTGTAATGTGCTTATTTGTATTTCATGGCCCGAATGAGATTGGGAATTGAATTAAATGCTAAAATGAAGCCACGAGTTAGGTTGGGGAATCTGTAATATGAACATAGTGGCATTCAGTTAGAATGCGTTCATTCCTAAGTATAGCAGATATAAGCTATAAGGTTGGATTCCTTTTAGCCTTCTGTGGTGTAGCGCTACCTTGACTTAGTAATCATAAGTCCTTGGTTCGAGTCCCGGTCGGGGTTAAAAATGATTCATGTTTTCACATATGTAATGTGCTTATTTGTATTTCATGGCCCGAATGAGATTGGGAATTGAATTCAATGCAAAATGAAGCGACGAGTGAGGTTGGGGAATCTGTAATATGAACATAGTGGCATTCAGTTAGAATGCGTTCATTCCTAAGTATAGCAGATATAAGCTATAAGGTTGGATTCCTTTTAACCTTCTGTGGTGTAGTGGTAGCGCCTTGACTTAGTAATCATAAGTCCTAGGTTTGAGTCCCGGTTGGGGTAAAAATGATTAATGTTTTCACATATGTAATGTGCTTATTTGTATTTCATGGCCCGAATGAGATTGGGAATTGAATTAAATGCTAAAATGAAGCCATGAGTGAGGTTGGGGAATCTGTAATATGAGCATAGTGGCATTCAGTTAGAATGCGTTCATTCCTAAGTATAGCAGATATAAGTTATAAGGTTGGATTCCTTTTAACCTTCTGTTGTGTAGTGGTAGCGCCTTGACTTAATAATCATAAGTCCTAGGTTCGAGTCCCGCTTGGGGTAAAAAATGATTCATATTTTCACATATGTAATGTGCTTATTTGTATTTCATGGCCCGAATGAGATTGGGAATTGAATTAAATGCTAAAATGAAGCCACGAGTGAGGTTGGGGAATCTGTAATATGAACATAGTGGCATTCAGTTAGAATGCGTTCATTCCTAAGTATAGCAGATATAAGCTATAAGGTTGGATTCCTTTTAACCTTCTGCGGTGTAGTGGTAGCGCCTTGACTTAGTAATCATAAGTCCTAGGTTCGAGTGCCTGTCGGGGTAAAAAATGATTCATGTTTTCACATATGTAATGTGCTTATTTGTATTTCATGGCCCAAATGAGATTGGGAATTGAATTAAATGCTAAAATGAAGCCACGAGTGAGGTTGGGGAATCTGTAATAAGAACATAGTGGCATTCAGTTAGAATGCGTTTATTCCTAAGTATAGCAGATATAAGTTATAAGGTTGGATTCCTTTTAACCTTCTGTGGTGTAGTGGTAGCGCCTTGACTTAGTAATCATAAGTCCTAGTTTCGAGTCCCGGTTGGGGTAAAAATTGATTCATGTTTTCACATATGTAATGTGCTTATTTGTATTTCATGGCCCGAATGAGATTGGGAATTGAATTCAATGCTAAAATGAAGCCACGAGTGAGGTTGGGGAATCTGTAATATGAACATAGTGGCATTCAGTTAGAATGCGTTCATTCCTAAGTATAGCAGATATAAGCTATAAGGTTGGATTCCTTTTAACCTTCTGTGGTGTAGTGGTAGCGCCTTGACTTAGTAATCATAAGTCCTAGGTTCGAGTCCCGGTTGGGGTAAAAATTATTCATGTTTTCACATATGTAATGTGCTTATTTGTATTTCATGGCCCGAATGAGATTGGGAATTGAATTAAATGCTAAAATGAAGCCATGAGTGAGGTTGGGGAATCTGTAATATGAGCATAGTGGCACTCAGTTAGAATGCGTTCATTCCTAAGTATAGCAGATATAAGTTATAAGGTTGGATTCCTTTTAACCTTCTGTTGTGTAGTGGTAGCGCCTTGACTTAGTAATCAAAAGTCCTAGGTTCGAGTCCCGGTCGTGGTAAAAAATGATTCATATTTTCACATATGTAATGTGCTTATTTGTATTTCATGGCCCGAATGAGATTGGGAATTGAATTAAATGCTAAAATGAAGCCACGAGTGAGGTTGGGGAATCTGTAATATGAACATAGTGGCATTCAGTTAGAATGCGTTCATTCCTAAGTATAGCAGATATAAGCTATAAGGTTGGATTCATTTTAACCTTCTGTGGTGTAGTGGTAGCGCCTTGACTTAGTAATCATAAGTCCTAGGTTCGAGTGCCTGTCGGGGTAAAAAATGATTCATGTTTTCACATATGTAATGTGCTTATTTGTATTTCATGGCCCGAATGAAATTGGGAATTGAATTAAATGCTAAAATGAAGCCACGAGTGAGGTTGGGGAATCTGTAATAAGAACATAGTGGCATTCAGTTAGAATGAGTTTATTCCTAAGTATAGCAGATATAAGTTATAAGGTTGGATTCCTTTTAACCTTCTGTGGTGTAGTGGTAGCGCCTTGACTTAGTAATCATAAGTCCTAGGTTCGAGTCCTGGTTGGGGTAAAAAATGATTCATGTTTTCACATATGTAATGTGCTTATTTGTATTTCATGGCCCGAATGAGATTGGGAATTGAATTAAATGCTAAAATGAAGCCACGAGTGAGGTTGGGGAATCTGTAATATGAACATAGTGGCATTCAGTTAGAATGCGTTCATTCCTAGGTATAGCAGATATAAGCTATAAGGTTGGATTCCTTTTAACCTTCTGTGGTGTAGTAGTGGCGCCTTGACTTCGTAATCATAAGTCCTAGGTTCGAGTGCCGGTCGGGGTAAAAAATGATTCATGTTTTCACATATGTAATGTGCTTATTTGTATTTCATGGCCCGAATGAGATTGGGAATTGAATTAAATGCTAAAATGAAGCCACGAGTGAGGTTGGCGAATCTGTAATATGAACATAGTGGCATTCAGTTAGAATGCGTTCATTCCTAAGTATAGCAGATATAAGCTATAAGGTTGGATTCCTTTTAACCATCTGTGGTGTAGTGGTAGCGCCTTGACTTAGTAATTATAAGTCCTAGGTTCGAGTGCCGGTCGGGGTAAAAAATGATTCATGTTTTCACATATGTAATATGCTTATTTGTATTTCATATCCCGAATGAGATTGGGAATTGAATTAAATGCTAAAATGAAGCCACGAGTGAGGTTGGGGAGTCTGTAATATGAACATAGTGGCATTCAGTTAGAATGCGTTCATTCCTAAGTATAGCAGATATAAGCTGTAAGGTTGGATTCCTTTTAACCTTCTGTGGTGTAGTGGTAGCGCCTTGACTTAGTAATCATAAGTCCTAGGTTCGAGTCCCGGTCGGGGTAAAAAATGATTCATGTTTTCACATATGTAATGTGCTTATTTGTATTTCATGGCCCGAATGAGATTGGGAATTGAATTAAATGCTAAAATGAAGCCACGAGTGAGGTTGTGGAATCTGTAATATGAACATAGTGGCATTCAGTTAGAATGCGTTCATTCCTAAGTATAGCAGATATAAGCTATAAGGTTGGATTCCTTTTAGCCTTCTGTGGTGTACTGGTAGCGCCTTGACTTAGTAATCATAAGTCCTTGGTTCGAGTCCCGGTCGGGGTAAAAAATGATTCATGTTTTCACATATGTAATGTGCTTATTTGTATTTCATGGCCCGAATGAGATTGGGAATTGAATTAAATGCTAAAATGAAGCCACGAGTGAGGTTGGCGAATCTGTAATATGAACATAGTGGCATTCAATTAGAATGCGTTCATTCCTAAGTATAGCAGATATAAGCTATAAGGTTGGATTCCTTTTAACCTTCTGAGGTGTAGTGGTAGCGCCTTGACTTAGTAATCATAAGTCCTAGGTACGAGTCCCTGTCGGGGTAAAAAATGATTCATGTTTTCACATATGTAATGTGCTTATTTGTATTTCATGGCCCGAATGAGATTGGGACTTGAATTAAATGCTAAAATGAAGCCACTAGTGAGGTTGGCGAATCTGTTATATGAACATAGTGGTATTCAGTTAGAATGTGTTCATTCCTAAGTATAGCAGATATAAGCTATAAGGTTGAATTCCTTTTAACCTTCTGTGGTGTAATGGTAGCGCCTTGACTTAGTAATCATAAGTCCTAGGTTCAAGTGCCGGTCGGGGTGAAAAATGATTCATGTTTTCACATATGTAATGTGCTTATTTGTATTTCATGGCCCGAATGAGATTGGGAATTGAATTCAATGCTAAAATGAAGCCACGTGTGAGGTTGGGGAATCTGTAATATGAGCATAGTGGCATTCAGTTAGAATGCGTTCATTCCTAAGTATAGCAGATATAAGCTATAAGGTTGGATTCCTTTTAACCTTCTGTGGTGTAGTAGTGGCGCCTTGACTTAGTAATCATAAGTCCTAGGTTCGATTGCCGGTCGGGGTAAAAAATGATTCATGTTTTCACATATGTAATGTGCTTATTTGTATTTCATGGCCCGAATGAGATTGGGAATTGAATTAAATGCTAAAATGAAGCCACGAGTGAGGTTGGGGAATCTGTAATATGAACATAGTGGTATTCAGTTAGAATGTGTTCATTCCTAAGTATAGCAGATATAAGCTATAAGGTTGGATTCCTTTTAACCATCTGTGGTGTAGTGGTAGCGCCTTGACTTAGTAATCATAAGTCCAAGGTTCGAGTGCCTGTCGGGGTAAAAAATGATTCATGTTTTCACATATGTAATATGCTTATTTGTATTTCATATCCCTAATGAGATTGGGAATTGAATTAAATGCTAAAATGAAGCCACGAGTGAGGTTGGGGAGTCTGTAATATGAACATAGTGGCATTCAGTTAGAATGCGTTCATTCCTAAGTATAGCAGATATAAGCTGTAAGGTTGGATTCCTTTTAATCTTCTGTGGTGTAGTGGTAGCGCCTTTACTTAGTAATCATAAATCCTAGGTTCGAGTCCCGGTCGAGGTAAAAAATGATTCATGTTTTCACATATGTAATGTGCTTATTTGTATTTCATGGCCCGAATGAGATTGGGAATTGAATTAAATGCTAAAATGAAGCCACGAGTGAGGTTGGGGAATCTCGTAATATGAACATAGTGGCATTCAGTTAGAATGCGTTCATTCCTAAGTATAGCAGATATAAGCTGTAAGGTTGGATTTCTTTTAACCTTCTGTGGTGTAGTGGTAGCGCCTTTACTTAGTAATCATAAGTCCTAGGTTCGAGTGCCGGTCGGGGTTAAAAATGATTCATGTTTTCACATATGTAATGTGCTTATTTGTATTTCATGGCCCGAATGAGATTGGGAATTGAATTAAATGCTAAAATGAAGCCACGAGTGAGGTTGGGGAATCTATAATATGAACATAGTGGCATTCAGTTAGAATGCGTTCATTCCTAAGTATAGCAGATATAAGCTATAAGGTTGGATTCCTTTTAACCTTCTGTGGTGTAGTTGTAGCGCCTTGACTTAGTAATCATAAGTCCTAGGTTCGAGTGCCGGTCGGGGTAAAAAATGATTAATGCTTTCACATGTGTAATGTGCTTATTTGTATTTCATGGCCCGAATGAGATTGGGAATTGAATTAAATGCTAAAATGAAGCCACGAGTTAGGTTGGGGAATCTGTAATATGAACATAGTGGCATTCAGTTAGAATGCGTTCATTCCTAAGTATAGCAGATATAAGCTATAAGGTTGGATTCCTTTTAGCCTTCTGTGGTGTAGCGCTACCTTGACTTAGTAATCATAAGTCCTTGGTTCGAGTCCCGGTCGGGGTTAAAAATGATTCATGTTTTCACATATGTAATGTGCTTATTTGTATTTCATGGCCCGAATGAGATTGGGAATTGAATTCAATGCAAAATGAAGCGACGAGTGAGGTTGGGGAATCTGTAATATGAACATAGTGGCATTCAGTTAGAATGCGTTCATTCCTAAGTATAGCAGATATAAGCTATAAGGTTGGATTCCTTTTAACCTTCTGTGGTGTAGTGGTAGCGCCTTGACTTAGTAATCATAAGTCCTAGGTTTGAGTCCCGGTTGGGGTAAAAATGATTAATGTTTTCACATATGTAATGTGCTTATTTGTATTTCATGGCCCGAATGAGATTGGGAATTGAATTAAATGCTAAAATGAAGCCATGAGTGAGGTTGGGGAATCTGTAATATGAGCATAGTGGCATTCAGTTAGAATGCGTTCATTCCTAAGTATAGCAGATATAAGTTATAAGGTTGGATTCCTTTTAACCTTCTGTTGTGTAGTGGTAGCGCCTTGACTTAATAATCATAAGTCCTAGGTTCGAGTCCCGCTCGGGGTAAAAAATGATTCATATTTTCACATATGTAATGTGCTTATTTGTATTTCATGGCCCGAATGAGATTGGGAATTGAATTAAATGCTAAAATGAAGCCACGAGTGAGGTTGGGGAATCTGTAATATGAACATAGTGGCATTCAGTTAGAATGCGTTCATTCCTAAGTATAGCAGATATAAGCTATAAGGTTGGATTCCTTTTAACCTTCTGTGGTGTAGTGGTAGCGCCTTGACTTAGTAATCATAAGTCCTAGGTTCGAGTGCCTGTCGGGGTAAAAAATGATTCATGTTTTCACATATGTAATGTGCTTATTTGTATTTCATGGCCCAAATGAGATTGGGAATTGAATTAAATGCTAAAATGAAGCCACGAGTGAGGTTGGGGAATCTGTAATAAGAACATAGTGGCATTCAGTTAGAATGCGTTTATTCCTAAGTATAGCAGATATAAGTTATAAGGTTGGATTCCTTTTAACCTTCTGTGGTGTAGTGGTAGCGCCTTGACTTAGTAATCATAAGTCCTAGGTTCGAGTCCCGGTTGGGGTAAAAATTGATTCATGTTTTCACATATGTAATGTGCTTATTTGTATTTCATGGCCCGAATGAGATTGGGAATTGAATTCAATGCTAAAATGAAGCCACGAGTGAGGTTGGGGAATCTGTAATATGAACATAGTGGCATTCAGTTAGAATGCGTTCATTCCTAAGTATAGCAGATATAAGCTATAAGGTTGGATTCCTTTTAACCTTCTGTGGTGTAGTGGTGGCGCCTTGACTTAGTAATCATAAGTCCTAGGTTCGAGTGCCGGTCGGGGTAAAAATGATTCATGTTTTCACATATGTAATGTGCTTATTTGTATTTCATGGCCCGAATGAGATTGGGAATTGAATTAAATGCTAAAATGAAGCCACGAGTGAGGTTGGGGAATCTGTAATATGAGCATAGTGGCATTCAGTTAGAATGCGTTCATTCCTAAGTATAGCAGATATAAGCTATAAGGTTGGATTCCTTTTAACCTTCTGTGGTGTAGTGGTAGCGCCTTGACTTAGTAATCATAAGTCCTAGGTTCGAGTCCCGGTTGGGGTAAAAAATGATTCATGTTTTCACATATGTAATGTGCTTATTTGTATTTCATGGCCCGAATGAGATTGGGAATTGAATTAAATGCTAAAATGAAGCCACGAGTGAGGTTGGGGAATCTGTAATATGAACATAGTGGCATTCAGTTAGAATGCGTTCATTCCTAAGTATAGCAGATATAAGCTATAAGGTTGGATTCCTTTTAACCTTCTGTGGTGTAGTGGTAGCGCCTTGACTTAGTAATCATAAGTCCTAGGTTCGAGTGCCTGTCGGGGTAAAAAATGATTCATGTTTTCACATATGTAATGTGCTTATTTGTATTTCATGGCCCGAATGAGATTGGGAATTGAATTAAATGCTAAAATGAAGCCACGAGTGAGGTTGGGGAATCTGTAATAAGAACATAGTGGCATTCAGTTAGAATGCGTTCATTCCTAAGTATAGCAGATATAAGTTATAAGGTTGGATTCCTTTTAACCTTCTGTGGTGTAGTGGTAGCGCCTTGACTTAGTAATCATAAGTCCTAGGTTCGAGTCCTGGTCGGGGTAAAAAATGATTCATGTTTTCACATATGTAATGTGCTTATTTGTATTTCATGGCCCGAATGAGATTGGGAATTGAATTAAATGCTAAAATGAAGCCACGAGTGAGGTTGGGGAATCTGTAATATGAACATAGTGGCATTCAGTTAGAATGCGTTCATTCCTAAGTATAGCAGATATAAGCTATAAGGTTGGATTCCTTTTAACCTTCTGTGGTGTAGTGGTAGCGCCTTGA
>JAXCGZ010008242.1:0-12500 GCA_037179515.1 Halocaridina rubra
GTATATTTGTCTTTCTATCTATCTAGCTGTCTTAGTTTATTATATAGTATCCTTTGCTTAGTCAGTACTCTATTATCTCTTTATACAAAAATGAAGCAAACTTTTTTTTAGTGTACTTCTCTCATTTTCTATATAATAATAATATTAATAATAATAATAATAATATTAATGTCAACTTATAAGTCACTTTTAATCTTAGAAGAATAACCTTTGCACAAAAATGGAAATAAATATTTGTTTGTTTGTTTGCCTCCGTATCAGCTGATGCTTATTCAGGCACAATATCTTACTCATAAAATATTTATTTACTCATCATATTTGGGGTTTATCCATTTTTCAATATTATAGTTTTATTCATATTCCTTGGTTCTAAATACTATTCTATCTATCTGCACGAAATCTTAACGTAAATAGTGTCAGCTTAGAGAAAAAGAAAACTTATACAATTCATGCAAAGAAAACGTACATCGTACTGTACATGGGAAACTTAAATGATTTATATATATATATATATATATATATATATATATATATATATATATATATATATATATATATATATATATATATATATATATATATATATATATATATATATATATATATATATATTTTCTCTACATGCTATTTCCCTGACGATATTATATCGAAAGTTTGTTTGCTGTTTGTTCTTAATGCTTGTTTTCAATCTTCATAATATCACGTTTATATACATTTATGCTTGCGAGCTGTTATTAATAAAGGGTGGTTTGTTAACAGTGCAAGGAGGGTTTATACAGTAAAATTGAAAATAAATGTAAAATACCTATAGTAAATATGAGAAAGAGGAAATGAAAGATGGCGACAATAAATGGGGAAAGACGTTGACAGAGAGAGAGAGAGAGAGAGAGAGATCTTTAACTCTTGTTCATTCACCCAAAACTACAGTATTTATTGTAAAAATAATGGTGTAATTACAAATTCGTAATAATAATAATAATAACAATAACAATAATAATGATAATCATAATAATCTCCACAATCATCATCAAGAGAAAATTATTGTCACCAATAATAATAATAATAAAAATAATAATAAGATGTAAGGACAGTTTTTGGAATAGACATCATGAAAGTAATGCTGAGGTATATTAAAACCCAGCAGAGAATTGGATATTCATTACACATCTTTTATAATCCCTTCACATCTGACAGGTCATTACACTCCATCTCTGTTTCTCTTTACTTTATGTATTCTTCGTGCCCAGGCCTGATAAAGGCTGTTTTATTTGATTATTTTTTGGCCCGTTCTGGTATCAAAATCATTTAAAAAAAAAAAAGTAAGAATATTTTTTGTTTTTTCTTAAATATGGTGCTCCTACTTTGCGGTTTTTCACCTATCGTGGCCGGTCCCGTAACCGTACCCCTGCGATAAACGAGGGAGCACTTCAATATATATAGGGAGTCCTCATGTAACATTAGGGTTCCGTTCCTGATAGGCGACTTAAGTAAAAAATCGACGTAAGTCGGAACTCGCTTGTATTCAAATCTGGGTCCCCTAAAAAGAAAAATAAATAAAAAATTTTTCTTTTTCTTTTTTAAGGGGACCCTATGTTCCTAATGGTTCTTAAAAAATTACTCAAGTTAATCTTAATACTATTCCTAAACTTTAAAATTACTTTAATATACAGGTACTGTTTTTGGCCAAATAAAGAAAAAAAATAAATAAATAGATAATTTTTTTTTGTGTGACACCAGGACGGGCAAAAAAATTATAAAATAAAACAGCCTTTATCAGGCTGTAAAGAGCAACAGAGATGGAGAGTGTCATATGTGAAGGGATTATAAAAGATGTATAATGAATATCTAGTTCTCTGCTGGGTTTTAATATACCTCTGCATTACTTTCATGATGTCTATTCCAATAATTCTCCTTAGATAATATTATTATTATAATTATTATTATTATTATTATTATTATTATAATAATAATAATTATTATTATTATTATTATTATTATTATTACTGGCGACAGTAATTTTCCTTAGATGATGATTGTGGAGATTATTATTATTATTATTATTATTATTATTATTATTATTATTATTATTATTATTATTATTATTATTATTATTATTAAGGGCGCATCATTGTACATCTGTTGGTTTATTTACTTTAATAACTGTGTTCACAGTGCCCCTCCCTAGTTTGCTGGGACAAAGACAGTGGGGGGTGTTTGGTAGAATAGAATATTGGAGAGAGAGAGATAGAAACATCTTTAATTAGCACATGTTCATTCAACCAAAACTACATTATTTATTGTAAAAATAATGGTTTAATTACAAATTCATAATAATAGTAATAACAATGATAATAATAATAATGATAATAACAATAATAATCTCCACAATCATCATCAAAGGAAAATTATTGTTGTCAATAATAATAATAATAATAATAATAAGTTATTGTTGCCAATAATAATAATAATAATGATAGTGATAATAAGATCTAAGGAGAATTTTTGGAATAGACATCATAAAAGTAATGCAGAGGTATATTAAAACCCAGCAGATAATTGGATATTCATTACACATCTTTTATAATCCCTTCACATCTGACAGGTCATTACACTCTCCATCTCTGTTTCTCCTTACAGCCTGATAAAGGCTGTATTATTTTATAATTTTTTGGCCCGTTCTGGTGTCATAATCATCTTTAAAAAAAAATAAAAAATAAAATAATAATAATAATCCTATTTCGCGGAAATTCACCTATTGCGGCCGGTCCCAGATCTGAACCCCCGCAATAAACGAGGGGTTACTGTACATATACTGTACAGTATAATATAACAACACATACATAAAAATATCTACTATTTTACACTTCAAGACTTATACTGTGTTACTGTATAGTACAAAACTGTAAATAGTAGCTGTATAGTATATTGTACTCATGTGGTGTGCTCATATATGGAGGGAGAGACTTGCTTATCAGGAGAAAGCTTGGTATGTCAGCTACTAACGAGACAGGGGCAGGCAGGTGAGTCTGGAAAGGCAAAAGAACAGTCAATACATAATCTATGGAAAATAAAACTAGACGATATAAAATGCACTTATAGACATAAAAAATATTAGTTTAGTATCTCATTTTTTATCAAGTTCATGGCTTTATTTATTTTTATATATACAATTGGTTATATTGAAAAATTATATTGAATTTAAGAAGAAAGAATACAGATCTATAGTTTTTCTTTATAACCCATTCTCCTTTTTTAAGTATTGGTACCACTTCTGCCAATTTCCACTCCTTTGGTACCAATCCTAATTTTTTTACATTATAGAATAGTGCAGTTAGTGGACAAGTAAGCTCTGCCTTACGCTTCTTTAATACTCTAGCCTAAATTTCATCAGGTCCCAGAGATTTATGAGTCTTTTTAATTTATCTATTTCTTTTATTACATCCTCCCGTGTAATGTTCACTGTACTAACTAAGTATATTATAAGGACAGTCAGTGTATATGTATTCTACTTCTGGATTATATTCCAAGTGTTCAATGGTAAATACAGATAAGAAGTATTCATTTTAACTAGTACACATCTGTTTATCATCATTTGTGAAATGACTGTTGGCTCCTCTAACTGGTCCAACTTTTAACCCTTAGAGGACCAGGAAGGAAGGGTAAGGGAAACTAGACAAAAACAAATTTATGAATATGCGAAAATAAAAAATAAATGGATGGAATTTTTTTTTTTTTTCCTCGACTGTGTCGGCAGGTTGAGGATTCATGCCCCGTCACGGACTGAGGTTAGTAAGGGCATACACTCAGGGTAACGATTACTTTTGCCAAAACAAATCCTTCGCAAGAAGGCAACCGTCCTAGCCCTTAGTAGAAAAGGGAGTTTGAGACGTAAAACCCAGTCATCAATTATATATATATATATATAATATATATATATATATATATATATATATATATATATATATATATATATATATATATATATATATATATATATACACACCTATTTCTCAGAATAACACCTATATAGGTTCTCAGAAGTGTCGGGTAAATGGAAAATCGTGTGAAAAAAACAAGTCATTTTCCATAGGAAACAATGATAAAGGGCATAGATACATTCCAAACCTTACATAGACACACCATGCCAAAGATATAAGATAAGTAAAAAACATATTTTATTACTACATAGCAAAGCAGAAAGCCCTGTATCTATTTTTAAGAGTATACTAAAGATATTCATTTTCACTTTACAGCTAGAAATTAACATACATTACTGTACTGTACTTTATTGTGCAGTGGGCAACAGTCATACAGTACACTGGGATATGCTTGGTGGCTGTGAGCAAGTAACTTATTTGGTAGAAGAGGAGGAGGATGCAGGAGAACGAACCTCTGTTTGCAAATGTAAACAAAGATAAAATAAAAATACAGTACACTGGGACATGCATGGTGGCCGTGAGCAAGTAAAGTATGCGGTAGAAGAGGAGGAGGATGCTGGAGAACGAACCTCTATCTGCAAATGTAAACAAAGAAAATAAAAATTATAAATAACCAAAGCAAGACTAAAAAACAAAAAAAAAATTAATTATGCAATGCCTAAATCTACCATATGACAGATTAAAAAACTTAATCTACATTCTCTAGAGAGGCGCAGAGTTAGAGGGGATATGATTGAGGTGTATAAATGGTTTAAAGGGATTAACAAGGGTGATATTAATAAAGTTTTAACAATTCATGATCAAACCAGAACTCGTAATGGGTAATGGATTAAAGCTTGATAAATTTAGGTTCAGAAGGGAAATTGGTGAAAATTGGTTTGGTAATACCGTAGAGTAGCTAATGCATGGAACAGGATTACTAGTCGGATAATAAATGCCAATACTGTACCTGTACAGGTATACCTCAGCTTAAGTCGTTTTGAGTTAAGTCGTTCTCGATTATACGTCGGTTTTCAAAAAAAATATATGGAAAAATAAAAAAAAAATAAAAAAGTTTACGTCATTATAATCAACTTTACGTCTGTCTGCTACAAACACTGGAATCATAATATCACTAGAAAACCAATAAAAGCACATGAAATCATGTTACTGTACAATAAATAAAAACAAAAGCACATAAAATCATGTTATTGTACAATAAATAAGAATAAAAGCATATAAAATCTTATTAAAATACGTACAGTAGTTCCAATATCTACTGATAGGCGTCGTCACTTGTAGCAAAACGTTTGCCGATAGAGGTTTGTTCTCCCGCATCCAACTCCTCTTCTACCGCTTAATGCAATCGGATATTATGAAGAAAATTGAATAAAAGCATTAAGAACAAACAGCAAATATATTTTTAATATAATATTGTCAGGACTATAGCGTGTGAGGGTGCATCAGCTGATACGGAAGTAGCAAAACGTTTGCCGATAGAGGTTCGTTCTCCCGCATCCTACTCCTCTTCTACAGCTTAATGTGATCGGATATTATGAAGAAAATTGACAAAAAGCATTAAGAACAAACAGCAAACATATTTTTAATATAATATTGTCAGGGGAATAGCGTGTGCGGGCGCATCAGCTGATACGGAAGTAGCAAAATGTTTGCCGATAGAGGTTCGTTCTTTCGCATCCTACTCCTCTTCTACTGCGTAATGCAAACGGATATTATGAAGAAAATTGAATAAAAGCATTAAGAACAAACAGCAAACATATTTTTAATATAATATCGTCAGAGAAATGTCGTGTGAGGGTGCATCAGCTGATATGGAAGTAGCAAAACGTTTGCCGATAGAGGTTCGTTCTACCGCATCCTACTCCTCTTCTACAGCTTAATGCGATCGGATATTATGAAGAAAATTGACAAAAAGCATTAAGAACAATGAGCAAATATATTTTTAATATAATTTTGTCAGGGAAATAGCGTGTGCGGGCGCATCAGCTGATACGGAAGTGTGACAAAACGCATGCATCCTCGTCCTCACTGCCACCATCAGTGTTGCCAGAATACATAAATGAGAGAAATGATAAATATAAAAACATACATGTAAGCTGGTAAGTTATTTCAAGTATCTTAAAGATGAAGTGCATTTTCATTTAAATTACAGTACTACCATCTTGTAATTAATATATATCTTAATATGTACCATACATTTAAAAATAAAAACATCCGTTTTATCTGGCCGCCATGCACGTCTCATGCTAAGCCTGTTGCCAACGGCATAATTTGTTTACTGTACATAAATTTAGAAATAAAGATACTACCTGCCCAATGTGTGAACAATGTGAAGAGAGCCTAGAACATTTTCTACTATTTTGTGAAGCATATGCACAAATAAGAACAGAATATAGTTTTTTAGCACAACCATATATAGAAAAGAAAATTGAAATAATTGCTAATATATTGTTAGTTAGATATTGTAGTGAAAAAGACGTCAAAAAAAGAAAAAAAATTTGTAGAAAAAGAAATAAAATAATAAAACCCGCACAAACAATTTAGCAAAGCAAAACCAAGACTTGGGAGCCGTTGCAAAAGGCATATCCCACCCAACTATACTACTACTAAAGTAAATCTGCATATCTAGGCTAGCCTAGAGAGAAGCTAATTCGATTTAAGTCGTTTTTCGACTTAAGTCGTCTCTCCTGGAACCAATTAACGACGTTGGGTGAGGTGTATATATATATATATATATATATATATATATATATATATATATATATATATATATATATATATATGATGATGATCTTTTCTTTTCGTAATCCTCTTTGTACTCGTGGAAGAAGTGTAAACAATTTTTTTTTTTTTTTTTTTGCGGGCAATAAATAAAAAAAATTTTCTGTTACTTTTTGGGGGTCTTATTGCAATTTCGTGTATAAAAAAATCGCGCATAAAAGGAACATATCGCGATTCACCTACTGCGAATTCAGTGCATTGCGTTTTTTTTTATTTTCTGAGAATCCACGATATGTGGATATATTAAAATTTTCAGTATTTTCATTATTTTATTGAAAATGATTTTTTTTCATTATATTATTGATAAAAATAGGTATTTCCCAGCCTAAGAATAATAAAACAGTAAAAAATAGTAAAAGACACAAATTTAAACTTGTAGCTCTGCACCATAGAAAATACGATATCGGTATCGGCGTTTCGGAATATGCAAAGGGTTACACCTACGTGAGATAGTACATATTAAAATTTTCAGTATTTTCATAATTTTATTGATAAAAAAAGTATTTCCCAGCCTAAGAATAATATAGCAGTAAAAAATAGTAAAAAACATAAATTTATACATGTAACTTATTATTGCACCATATTATATACGATACCGGAACTGGTGTTTTGAAAAGCGAAAAGGGTCGCACCTACGTGAGATAGTACATATTAAGATATCCAGTACAGTAATCCCTCGCTATTTCGCAGTTCACCCATCGCGAATTCAGTGCATCGCGGATATTTTTTTTTTGGGGGGGGGGGATTTTTTTTTTTTTTTTTTTTTTTTCTTTTGACACCAGGACGGGAAAAAAAAAAATTATAAAATAAAACAGCCTTTATCAGGCTGTAAAGAGAAACAGAGATGGAGAGAGTAATGACCTGTCAGATGTGAAGGGATTATAAAAGATGTGTAATGAATATCCAGTTCTCTGCTGGATTTTAATATACCTCTGCATTACTTTCATGATGAACAGATATTTGGGATGTACTCAGTCAAGGCATTATGCAAATAAATGTTACACTCAGTTAAACTGTGAGAAATGTAAGAAAAATGGCCATCATACCACTCTGTGTTACAAACAAGGAGCACAGTTTCAAATGGAGTTTAAAGAATCTAAGTTTTCAGGGAAACAATCAGATAATGGTTCGAAAATGAAAGCTGAATCAAACAAAGGCCAAGAACATTCTAAATCAGAAAGGGACAACACTCATGTTGGTATGATGACTGTGAATCCAGTACAAAAACAAATAGTGAAATCGAATTTACCCTCATGTGCTCTGCCTACTGCCAGTGGAAAGGTAAGCAGTTCACATGGAAACCTTTGGGTAAGCACTAGGTTGTTCTTTGATACAGGTTCACAGTGTTCCATTATAACAAAGGAACTAGTTGAAACTCTTAAATTGAACCCAGTAGATGAAATAACTCTTGGTATTGATGCATTTCATTCTGAGATAAAGAAAGGAAGTTTTCCTGTTGTAAATGTAGTTATTATATTGGGGAAAAGAAGAGCCAGAGTTAAATTACTCGTAGTTGATGATATGGTAATTAGCATTCACACTCCAGGACTAGTAAAAGCTGCAAATGTGTTAAAGTCTAATGGTTACCAGTTGGCCGATGAAGATATTGATAGTGATGTACTCGAGAACATTGGTTCATTACATTTTAGTCAATTCGTTAGTGGTTATAGCAAGTGGGATGTCTATAATTTGATGGAAGCACCGGGTAATGTCATGTTGTATGGCCATATTCCTCATGATACTCAACATGGACCCAGCAATGTGCAAAACCAACTTGTTATGTGAGTAGGAACACAGTTATTGTCTATTACTGCACAAAAGTTGATTGAAGAGGCCATAGACCCTGATAATAAGTTGCTGATTGCAGAGGCCATAGAGCCTGTTAATAAGTCGCTGATTTGAGGCCATAGAGCCTGTTAATAAGTTAATGGTTGAAGAGGCCATAGAGCCTGTTAAAAAGTTGTGGGAACCAGAGAGTATAAGAGTAAATAAGCAAGAAGTGCATTACTAACATATAAGTATACTTTTTTTTTTTATGATTGTGATACCAGGAAAAAAAAATTACCTTCATCAGGCCTGGGTGCAAAGAAAACTTAAAGAGAAAAAACAGAGATGGGGAGAATTGTGATTTGTCAGATGTGAAGGGATAATAAGACGTGTAACGAATATCCAAGAATATTCGATGTTGATATAGGCATAGAAAGATGGAAGTTTTACAGATTCTGTTCCCTGGAAGCCTATCCAAACTCCTCTCCCACATAATTTTCAGAGCGCCTTTGGAAAAATGAAGCCTCTAGTAGAACAGATGGAAGAGATATTGAGAATTTTCATGTAGATATGTTGGATGCTTGTACTAGTGAAGAGAAACAGTTTGATGTATACAATACTGCAGATGTAGAGTGGGCAAAGGCCGAAATATCACTGCAAGCATGGAATTCCAACATTGCAAGACTTCAAAGGGTACTGGATCAGTGCCTTTCTGAAAAATCTCCTGAAGAAACAATCCTTAGCTTAATTTGGAATGTTAATACAGACAAGTTGTTTTTGAAAGACCTGGAGGCTAGAGAAGTGTTAACCAAACAGAAACTTCTGTCATTGATAAGTATAGTTATTGACCCCTTAGGTCTAATTTCACCTTTTGCTAAGAAGAGCAATAATTCTTATTCAGAGAGCCTGGTCTGAAAAGCTCTTGTGGGAATATCTGTTGTCAGAAGTATACAATGAATAATCAAAGTATGACAGATCAGAAGGTCAAACTGCTCAGAGTTGAAGAATTTTTGGTATTCTTAATCATTGGTGCTAAATAGTAGCACTGACAGGAGAACCCCCCCTTTTCCTTTTTTGAGGGGCCCAGGATGTCTTGAATATATATCAAGACAGTTTATTTCTACGTAGATAATGTAAGTGTTGTTTTGCATGATAGTTTTGTTTATTGTAGTTTAAGTGCATGTATGTAGATTTACAGACATTGTATGTATACTCATTCAGTTATATCAAATTTATGCATATGAATACTTATTCTTTTATATTATGTATAAGAATTTTTATGCATAGTGTATGTATAGCTCCGAAGTCGAGAGCGAAATCTGCTTTGGTAGGCTTTCTGCCAATCAGTCTTTTACCATGTCATGATAACGTTGATTACTTTGTGTAAACAGAGAGTTCTTTGCAATTATAATTGTCCACATGGTCAGAACATAATTTTTTTGTGCTGAATGAATGATGTATTTAATGTCATTGTGAAATTTTGTTCTAATGATTATGAAAAATGTGAACGATTGACTTTGTGCCTTGTTTCATTTGTGAGTTTATTCTCAGTTGCTGTCGTGAGATGCTACGAGGCACTCATGTTTACTGTGTAGATTGACAGTACTTATAAGTTTGTTAATGAGTAATTAGTTACTCTCGTGAGGCACTACAAGTAACTCTAAGTAGAAAAACGTGGTAAAGATACGTGAATCAGAAGATATTCGAGTTTGATTCGGAGTTTCGTGATTGCTGACGACATTTGGATTTTCCTGATAGATGAGTACTGATTTAACTTATTTCTAACAATATTTATGACTATGTGTGAGGGACAGAATGAGCTCATTTTAGTAGAACACACGTAGGTAGAATATATGTTTGAAAATTAATTATGCTGTATGAGGAAGTTTTAATTTAAGGTAAAGAGAGTTTATTTAATCATTCACATATCAACAGTTCACAAACCCCCTTATAATATATTTGCATGTATGTCTATCCATGTAATATTAATTATATTTTATTGGTAGAGAATTTCAATTTTGAGATTGTTTGTAGGCCTCTACTGAAGCCGTGTCAAGATTTCCGAATTTAGGGGGCTATAAGATCGAAGGGTAATAACACAGGAAATCCTCCACAATTATTATTATTATTATTATTGTTATTATTATTATTATTATTATTACGAATTTTTCATTGAATCATTATTTTTACAAGAAAGTTGTTTTGGTCGAATGAACAAGAGTTAATTAATGATGTTTCTCTCTCTCTCTCCTCCTCTCTCTCTCTCTCTCTCTCTCTCTCCCTCTCTCTCTCTCTTCTCTCTCTCTCTCTCTCTCTCTCTCTCTCTCTCTCTCTCTCTCTCTCTCTCTCTCTCTCTCTCTCTCTCTCTCTCTCTCTCTCTCTCTCTCTCTCTCTCTCTCTCTCTCTCTCTCTCTCTCTCTCTCTCTCTCTCTCTCTCTCTCTCTCTCTCTCTCTCTCTCTCTCTCTCTCTCTCTCTCTCTCTCTCTCTCTCTCTCTCTCTCTCTCTCTCTCTCTCCTCTCTCTCTCTCTCTCTCTCTCTCTCTCTCTCTCTCTCTCTCTCTCTCTCTCTCTCTCTCTCTCAGCACCATGATCACTTTCTTCACAGTCGCTACAAGTATCGCAGACGCGGGTTAATGGTGCGGAAAAAACAATGTAGTTAGTGCTCGGCTCAGAATGGGGTATCGGCCTTTATGGCAGGTCTCCCAGACTCTAGATATGCCACAGTACACCTCCTGTAAATTATGCGACCGTCCTAATGCTAACACTCTTGACCACTATTGTCTTCAGTGCCCCACAGTGAGAGATGTTTTACCACGAGGTCAGAACTTAATACAGATCTGCTCATTTTTACTTAATGATGACAACCTTGATGTTATTCTTGCTCGTTATCCTCACTTTGGTGGCCATTAATTATATTGAATTATACATATATTTTCTGTATGTTGCTGTATAATTCTGTTTGTGTATTCTGTGTTTCTCTGAGCTTTACTTTTGTATATAATGTACTCTGTGCTGCCATACTGTGAGTTGTGTGTTAGTATGCAGCAATGTTTTATCAATGTGTACACCTCCCTGTAAACTATATTCTATTCTTGGTTTTGTATCCATTTGAAGCATTATTTGTATGAATTCATGTAATGTCTGACGCCTTGGCGCAATAAATTAATAAAATAAAAATAATTCTCTCTCTCTCTCTCTCTCTCTCTCTCTCTCTCTCTCTCTCTCTCTCTCTCTCTCTCTCTCTCTCTCTCTCTCCTCTCTCTCTCTCTCTCTCTCTCTCTCTCTCTCTCAATTGTCGTCATCTTTCATTTCCTCTTTCTCATATTTATTATAGGTATTTTACATTTATTTTTACCTTTATTGTATGAACCCTCCCTGCACTGTTAACAAACCACCCTTTACTCTATTAATGACAGCGCACAAGTGTAAATTTATATGAACGTGATATTATGAAGATTGAAAACAAGCTTTAACAACAAACAGTAAACAAACTTTCAATATAATATCGTCAGGGAAATAACGTGTAGAGAATATATATATTTCATTTAAGTTTCCCATGTACAGTACGATATACGTTTTCTTTGAACGAATTGTGTACGTTTTCTTTTTTCTCAGCTGACACTATTTACGTTAAGATTTCGTGCAGAGAGATAGAATAATGTTTAGAACCAAGGAATATGAATAATACTATAATCTTGAAAGTTAGATAAACCCCAAATAGGGTGAGTAAATAAATATTTTATGAGTAAGATATTGTACCTGAATAAGCATCAGCTGATTCAGAGGCAAACAAACAAGCAATCATTTATTTCCAATTTTGTACAATGATTATTCTTCTAAGATTATAAGTAGACATTATTATTATTATCATTATTATTAGTATTTTTTAGTAAATTAGAGAAGTACACTAAAAAGAAAGTTTGTTTCATTTTTGTATAAAGAGATAATAGAGCACTAACTAAGAAAAGGATACTATATAATAAACTAAGACAGCTAGATAGATAGAAAGACAAA
>JAXCGZ010008242.1:17500-37500 GCA_037179515.1 Halocaridina rubra
CGCTATCGTACAGTATTTTACATGGTATTACATGTTTAAAAATATGTTTTTTAATATTTTTTACTGTTTTATTATTCTTAGGCTAGGAAATACTTTTTTTTTATCAAAAAAATGAAAATACTGGAAATTTATATATGTACTGTACTTGCTCACATAGGTGCGACCCTTTTCGTTTTCCAAAACGCCGATACCGGTATCGTATTTTGTATGGTGCAATACTGTGAGTTACATGTTTAAATTTATGTTTTTTACTATTTTTTTACTGTTTTATTACTCTTAGGCTGGGAAATATTTTTTTTTTTTATCAATAAAATAATGAAAATATTGGAAATTTTAATATATACTGGCTCACATAGGTGCGACCCATTGCATTTTCCGAAACTTCGATACCAGTATCGTAGTTTCTTTGGTGCAGAGTTACATGTTTAAATTTATGTTTTTTACCATTTTTTACTGTTTTATTATTCTAAGGCTGGGAAATACTTTTTTTTATCAATAAAATAATGAAAAAACTTTTTTCAATAAAATAGTGAAAATACTGAAAATTTTAATATTTCCACATATCGTGGATTCTTGCATATACCCAGAAAAAAAAAAGGCTTGCCAAAAAAAACTGTGATGCACTGAATTCGTGAAAGGTGAACCGCGATATAGCGAGGGTTCACTGTATATATATATATATATATATATATATATATATATATATATATATATATATATATATATATATATATATATATATATATATATATATATATATATATATACAGGCATACCTCGGCTTAAGTCGTTTCGAGTTAAGTCGTTCTCGATTATATGTCGGTTTTCAAAAAAATATATGGAAAAAAAAAAATAAAAATAAAGTTTGTCATTATAATCAACTTTACGTCTGTCCGCTACAAATATATGAATCATAATATCACTAGAAAACTATTAAAAGCACATGAAATCATGTTACTGTACAATAAATAAAAACAAAAGCACTTAAAATCATGTTATTGTACAATAAATACGAATAAAAGCATATAAAATCTTATTAAAATACGTACAGTAGTTCCAATATCTACCGTTAGCCGTCGTCACTTGTCATTCCCGCAAAACCGCTATTGTTTTGAATTGATTAGTTTATGCATGGTGTATGTCTGTTTATCGGCTACTCTCATTCTCATTCATTTGTGACCTTATATTTTGCCCCCATGGCACCTAATTGAAAAAAAAGCATTAAGAACAAACAGCAAAGTTACATACATACATATACCTTGGCTGTTACCCCCTTTAATTGGGGGGTAGCCGACATCAAGAAAGGAAAACAAATAGGGGGATTACTTTGCTCTATGGGCAATGACGAGGGAGCTAGCGACCGTTCAGATGGCACTGCTGGAGTGCCACAGCCCATCCTCCCGGCTCTTCCACAACCTGTGTCACTTCACAACTGCCAGCTCCTCCTACTGCCCTTACCACAGGGCTATCTCTGTAAGATGCAGCCCCGTGGTAACAGCAGATGCCCATCAGAGCCGCGTCACAATCGCTCGCCACTCATTCCTATTCCTAGCACGCTCGCTTGCTTCCCTCACATCCATCCTCCTATTATTCAGGGCACTCCTTACTCCATCCATCCATCCAAACCTAGGCCTCCCTCTAGCATTTCTCCCATCAGCTCTTGCATTCATCACCTTTTTCAGCAGCCTTTCATCATCCATCCTTTCCACATGGCCAAACCATCTCAGAACATTCATATCTACTCTGGCTGCAATTTCTCTCCTCACACCCGTTCTTGCTCTCACCACTTCATTCCTAACCCTATCCAATCGAGATACACCAATCATACTCCTCAGGCATTTCATCTCAAAGACATTTAGTTTCCGTCTCTCACTTACTTTCATACCCCATAACTCTGATCCATACATCACAGTTGGCACAACCACTTTCTCATACAAAACTTTCTTAACATTCATTTCCAACCCTCTATTCTTCATTACTCCTTTCAATGCACCCAACACTTTACATCCTTCATTCACTCTGTGACACACATCTGCTTCCACTCCACCATTTGCAGCTATAACCGAGCCTAAATACTTAAACTGATTAACCTCCTCAAGTGTCTCTCCATTCAACATAACATTCAATCCAGCGCCATCCTCATTTCTTGTACACCTCTGTGGGGGTTTTAATTTTAAATGATGATGCTAGAGTGTTAAGATTCTGTTTTACTAAGGGGACTCAAAGTACCGAGCTCGGTTAAGAGCTCACAAACAGACAGGACAGATATTTGTACTTGCACACCCTATCTTCAATACCCTTGGTCGGTTAAATGAAACTCAGAATTCAACTTTCTTTTAATTTTGGAAATGCAATGACATTAAAAGAATTGAATTAAATTTCTCAAATTAAACTTTATGAAATGCTGCCTCGAATCCCGGAGGAGGTGAGTATGAGTTCGTTTCCCGGCACCACGGACGTATGCCAAGACTTTGGCCTCAACTCGATGATTACCTCTGTCACACAGGCAGAGTAGAATACAGGACACTGCAATTCCAGAAACAGAAATGACACAGTTTATAATGGGAAACTGAAAGCATGAGCACACATATAATGAGTTTCCAATGTCATTCTACTGGATGAATATATATAGGTTATTCACAGCTAACCAGAAATATTTATGAATATATATAGGTTATTCACAGCTAACCAGAAATATTTATGCTACCATAATAGCATACAAAACATTAATTCTTTACTGGTTTTAAAGAAAATAATATATTCACAATAAATGAAGAATAAGCAAGACAAATACAGTACTGTATGTATTCCTTAAATTGTGGGCAACCACAAAAGTTGCAATGCTTATTCCGGATATGAAATTAATATGGTAAAACACTCTATTTAGGGTAAAGGAAGAATCTACGAGATAAATACAGTATTCATTCACTTTTAGTTATCAAGAACTTTGCAATAAAAAAAGGGGTGCAAAACCACCTTTTGAGGTATTTGCAACTTATAACTCAAAACACTTTATCCCGAACATATGAAGAATTAGCAAGATAAATACGGTATGCATTCATTAAAATGTGGTTAACAAGAAATATTTGCATAGCCAACTGGGAAAAATTACCTTTTGAATATTTGCAATTTGGCTTTTTGGCAAATAGCTTTACTGACGAGTTTTTGAAGTAAAAAAAAAACACTTTATTTACGATGATAGAAAGGGGTGAAATGAAATTAGAATTTATTAGGAAGAGAGATAGATTTTTACGGGCTCATAACTAGTCTTCAGAGGATGAGATTTTCGTTTATCACATTCAGTGAAAAGAAACTTCTCAGCACTATATACCAGCTGTAATTTACAGGTTAAGGAATTAACTTTGGCATGTGAGATTCCAGTGTGGTAATCTACAAAATTTCGTGTGACTTGGAATGGAATCTGAGAATAGAAATCCATAAGATTTATCCAGTAACGAATGTAACTAATTCTCGAAAATAAACCAATTTGCTTGACCCACGAGCTTTACCATACACTATCCCTCACCTTGTTGTGCCAGATGAATTCCTTGTTGTGCTAGATGAATTCCTGTGAAGATGCCACGTAAAATGATTTTAAATAAACTTGGACCACCCAGGCGAGATGTTGCCTCTGGGCAGTCTTGGCGCAAAAGGAGCGCGTCTCCTCGTGGGGCTTCGTGACGTCATCTGTCGGAGACATTCTCAGAGCAGTAATTGGTTCTGATTTCATTTTAAGGATTATTTTAGTGGTGGTCCCTGGCAGGCAATTATAGCAGAGATGCAAGGGAGAGACAGTATTTTTAGGTGCAACAAGTGGAAGCAAATAAAATAAAACGAGAATACTAATGAAAAGTTCAGTTACTGGTTCTTCTTCTTTATAATTTTCTTGGCCCGTTGCAGGAAGAAAAATAGGAGCAGCCTTTATATTGGGGCTATACTTCTACACGTACAAGAAGAGTAAATAAACACTATAGAATTAGCTATAAGCTAAAATACAAATTGCAAATAATCATAATCTGCGAAAGTCAAGAAGTGGGAATTATTTTATTAGTTAGAAATAACAGTTATATTAAAGGGAATTATTTTAATTTTTTTAGTTAGAAAATAACAGTTATGTTACTAATTTAATTACTAAAGCATCTAACAGCCTCTGTTGACATTGAGCGAAACACTCTGTCACAAAGGCCCTTTCTAGAGAATATTGATTTAGCAAAATTCTACTACAGAAGGCGAAAAAAGAACAGAGGAAGTTACGGTGACTTCAGTGTTATTATGAGGGATGAGATATCCTTCTCATGGAAAAGGACAAATGAATAATAAGAATGGGATCCACCACTGGAACATATCATACAATTAGTAAAAATAAACAAGTCTTGTAAACAAAACATTAAATGACATGCAAAACATAAAAGAAATGTGATCAAATTCAAATTTAAAGAAAATTAAATCACAACTAGATATCAGTGGATATCAGTATTTAAATTTATGAATGCTTCACATGCAAGAAGGCAATAATATAATATACAAAATAAAATACAGTATACGCAAATTAAACATTTGAATCACGTCGTCACTAACATTGGCGACTGGATTTAAAACAGTTTCAGCTATTCAACACTAAACTAAAATGTTTCTGCCAAGTTCTGGCTTTCAAAGTCCCACAAAGGGAAATATAAAACTACGATCAGAAAATTATACTTCATCTTTTTCGTCTTCCATTTGGAATAACGTTGGTACGCTTAAAATAAACAAGTACAGTACAGTATTAAAGACATAAAAGATAAACATAAAAATAAACAACACATTAGAGAAGTAATCTTTACTGACTAGCCAAATTTAGGCTAACAGCACCAGCTTCCTCATTTGAGGGTAACGACCGTCGACTTAGTAGATCAGCAAGGTCATTGTCCTTGCCATGAACATGTTGGGCAGTGAATTTAAAAAGATTCAGGTAAAGTGCCCACCTTTTCAGACGAGGATTTAGCTTGTCTGCAGTCTGTAAATATAGGAGAGGTCGGTGGTCGGTTCTCAGTGTAAAATGTTGGCCATACAAATGGACTTCAAATTTCTTTATGGCCCAATATGCAGCTAGAGCTTCCTTCTCCACAGTGGAGTAATTTCGCTCTGCAGGGCGAAGCCTGCGGCTTGCATATCGCACTGGAGCTACTTCTGCTGAGTTGTCTGATCGGGCTTGCAAGAGCACGGCACCCAGGCCTTCGTCTGAGGCGTCGGTCTGCAAGATAAATGGAAAATCAGGGTTTACCAGTTGTAATACTGGCTCACCTGCCAATGCTTCTCGGAGCTTGAAAAATGCTCTCTCCGCTTCATCTGTCCATTTGACAGGGGAGGATTTACTTTGCTTCGAGGAGGTCAGTTGCTGCAAAGGGGCAGCGATAGTATTAAAGTGTGGAATGAACCGTTGGTAGTAGCCGACACTACCCAGGAATGATCTCAGTTGAGTGACAGTGGCAGGTTTCTCCATATCCTTGATAGCTTGTACCCTGTCATGTATAGGGGACATAACTCCTTCTCCAACCACGTGGCCGAGATACTGCAATTGTGTGAAACCAATCTCACATTTGGAAGGCTTTAAGTGAAGTCCATGCTGGTTCAGACGAGTGAGAACTCTGCGGAGAGTCTCGAGGTGCGATGACCAATCCTGAGAATGCACCAGGATGTCGTCTATAAAGCATGAAACATTTTCGAGATCTCGTAGTACTATCCTCATGAGTCTGCTGAAGCAGCCAGGGGCATTTACCATACCAAAAGGCATGACCCTGAACTGATATAGACCATATCTTGTGGAAAAAGCTGTAAGAGGCTTGGTAGTCTCGCTCAACGGGACTTGCCAAAATCCACTGGCCAGATCCAACTTGGACAGGTAACGGGCTTGAGAAAGCAACGAGAAAATATGCTCGGCGTCAGCAATGGGCTCTCCATCAAAGATGGTACGGGAGTTAAGCTTACGACAGTCAAGGCAGAACCTGTGACTGCCATCTCGCTTACGCACTGCCAGTAACGGCGAACACCAAGGCGAAATGCTCTTTTCAACTATTCCGAGGCGGACCCAAGTGTCAAGATCTTCCTTCAGCCGTAAGGACAGCTGGTGGGGAAGACCATAGGAATGCCGAAATGGCTCTGGGTCAGTCAGTCTGACATGATGCTCAAGGGTAGTGGTAATGCCTGGGAGGTCGTTGAAGACGTTCTCATAGTCCTCAAATAGCTTGTTCAGCTGTTCCCGTTGACTCGGTTGCAGTCTGGAGTTAATAATACAATTACTCACACTTTCTTTTCGGTGTGTGGGAATGGCAGGATCCTTACCATCATCAAAAGCTAAGCTTATGTCTTCAATTGCAAGAGCGGTGGCTGCAGCCAGAGGGGCTTCTTCAGAAAAACTCCACTCCCGTAAGTCTGTCTCCACTGCAAGAGTGGAGTATTCCAATATAGGAAGTAAGGGGTGGCTATAATGGAGCACCTGTGTTGCTGCAGCCTCGGAGGTTCTGTTGATGCTTGAGGCATCTATAGGGGTTGCTGGGAGCGCCAGCGCAGGATCCCTGTGGGCCTCCGGGTCCTCACAATAAAGCTTCAGCTGGTTAATGTGGTATTTCCGGTTAATGCCATCAACATTTAGCACATAATTGTCAGGGGTCACCCGGTGTACCATAGTGTACGGTCCTTTCCAGCGTAGCATTAGCTTGCGGGTATCTGTTGGAAGAAGTAACAGAGCTCGATCTCCGGGTGTCAGGGCACGACGCCGCGCACGCTTGTCAAAGAGGAGCTTGGCAGTCTGCTGGTGACCCTTAATGGCTAATTGTGCAGTTTTCCATGCCTTTTTGAGGTGAGACGAAAACTTCAAAATATACTCATGAACGTCCCTATCGTCATCTTCGATGGTAGGTGAATCCCAACATTCTGCCAAGAATTCTACTGGGCCTCTGACCTTATGACCAAAAATCATCTCGAAAGGCGAGTATCCAGTAGTGTCGTGGGGCGTGTCTCTGAAGGAGAAAAGTGCAGCAGGGACGTACTTGTCCCACTGCCTAGGCATATCTATCACTAGCTTGCGCAAACATCGCTTCAATGTCCCGTTATAGCGTTCGCATGCTCCATTTGATTGGGCATGATAGACACTCGTACGAATGTGCTTGATTTCTAAAAGGTTACAGAAAGCCTCAAAGTGCCTACTTGTAAACTGACTTCCATTGTCAGAAGTGACCTGCTCAGGAAAGCCAACCCTGGAGCACATTTCAAATAGGGCATGAGCGACTGCTTCAGTTGTGATAGAAGACAGTGGCACTGCATCTGGGTACCTTGTTGCCAGGTCAGCATATACCAGGAGGAATTGTTTCCCCGTGGACAAAGTTGGATTAATAGGACCTAGTATGTCAATAGCGACATTGGAAATTGGCTCCATTGAGAGCTTAGTTATCCCCATGGGAACTTTCGGTACCGGTGCCGTTGAGGTGGATTGACAGACAAGGCAGGAGCCTACATATCGGTCTACCTCGGTGTACATGTTTGGCCATGCAAAAGCCTTCTGAAGGACATACCGAGTTTTTGCTTTGCCTCTGTGTCCACTCAGAGGTAAATGGTGTGCCACATACATAGCCTGGCGGTGCAACGAAGCGGGCACCACCAACTGTTTAAAGGTGTGGCCACCTTTAGTCACATGCCTATGAAGTACTCCATCTTCAAGGGCATAAGTGATCTGGCCTCCTCCTCTCACTGTGAAGGTCCTTCCCTCGGTGGCCTGCTGCATCCAGCGTTTGAGGCTGGGGCAGTCTTGCTGCAATTTGGCAAAGTCTGGACGGGACTTCAATGGCTCGAGAGGTGCATCATCTGGTAAAGGAGGGGGAAACTCTCTGCGTTCCACATTACGTTTACTAACTGCGGCAGACTCAACGGAGTCAGTCGGAGAATCGTCTATATTCTTGGCATCGAGGCCAGGAGTTGCTGCTGAAATGGCTTCATGTGACTTCCCCCGAGGGAAGTTATAACGAGAAATGTCCTTATGGTAGAGGTTGGCCTGGAAAGTAGGAACTAGGTTCAGTACACGACCCATCAAGACAGGGTACATAAGCCTAATCATTGCCACAGCTGGGGCCTTTCCCTTGTAGTATTTGCAATCCAGGTTAATGACACAGCAGCGTCGTATTTGGGGTGTTCCTTCAGCAACCCGCACATGAACGACTTTGCTGGTAAAATCTTCATCCCTGACAATTCTCTCGTCAACAAGTATGCCATTGGCCCCTGTGTCAAGGGCTATCTCAGCTTCCACACCATTTATGGTTTCTAGGCATTTTGGGATCCTTTCCAGATCATCATGTTCGATGAATTCCACATTGGCAAGTTTGTGTGGTGGTTCCTTGGCGTTATCCTCATTGGCCTTTTCTGGCCCTGTTTCCACAACATGGGCTGAGTGAGTGGCCAGACGGCTATGTGGGCCGCCGCTGTGTGAGGGAGCGTGGTGGCTCTTAGAGTTTGGCTGGAAACCCTGGGAAGGTGGAGCAGAGTAATGGCCTTTGCCTCTTAACTGCTGAGGCTTAGGTCTTACCGGGTCATCCTTCTTGAGTGTGGGTGCATGGCTGTAATAAGGCTTAGGAGTGTGAGGAGGAGGAGCTGGACGATTGAAGTTCTGCGAGGGGCTCTTGTGCTTCCCGTTCCTGTAATCTCTATTTCCGGATAAAGGACTACTGTCTGGGATTTCCGCTCGAAGCCGAGCAAGCACAAGCTCATGTTTATGTTGTGCTTGTGCCTCCTCACGTTGTGCTTGTGCCTCCTCACGTGCTTGTGCCTCCTCACGTTTTGCTTGTGCCTCCTCACGTGCTTGTGCCTGTGCCTCCAGCTTATCTCGGCGTTCAACCATCTTCTCATGAGCCCATTCGAAGAGCTCCTGTCTTGGGGAAAAACCATATCTCTCACCCCTAGCCATCAGTATGTCTAGGTAACGCTCCTCATCGAATGTTTTGATGGTTTCCATGTTTGTTTCCGGAACAGTCAATAACGAAGTGCCAAATCAACCACACAAAAAAAAACAAATCTCTACAGTACAGTAGTAGAAAAAAAAAATTATAGAACCACACAACACCACAGTTCAAACTTAAACGTAAAAGTGATCTCAAAATCTCACCATAAAAGTGACTCAAAATTCAATCAAGTGCAGCAGCAACAATATGTTGCAAAACAGTGTATGAAACACTGGTAATTCAGAATGGCAGTCGTGCCTGCTTAACAGCAATACGTGGCAGTACCTGCAGTTATTGTGCAAATGAAAGGAATGAGCAACACAATCAAGTGCAACAGCAACAATATGTTGCAAAACAGTGTATGAAACACTGGTAATACAGAATGGCAGTCGTGCCTGCTTAACAGCAATACGTGGCAGTACCTGCAGTTATGGTGCAAATGAAAGGAATGAGCAACACAATCAAGTGCAACAGCAACAATATGTTGCAAAACAGTGTATGAAACACTGGTGATACAGAATGGCAGTCGTGCCTGCTTAACAGCAATACGTGGCAGTACCTGCGGTTATGGTGCAAATGAAAGGAATGAGTAACAACGAATTTTACCGACTAGCACCCAGTGCCTGAGAGTACAATCAAGTACAGTATAGTGGTCGTGCCTGCGTATGAGCGCATATATGGCAGTACCCACAAATAAAATGTCGTAAGTAATACGAACAAGTACAGTATCGCGGTCGTGCCTGCGTATGAGCGCGTATATGGCAGTACCCGCAAATAAAATGTCGTATGTAAAATTCTGAAGTGTTACCAAAAGGGCACAGTTCCTATGCAAAATACACCAACGATAAGCTAACAGCTTACTAGGCAGCCAGATTACACATTTCTACTAGTAATGAGAAAATTTATTTTCATGTGACAACTCAAACACATGAAAGGCTTAGCCTAGGCTCGATAAATGACACCAAAGTTTTTCTTCCAATCTTTAAGCAGTCAATGCTTGAATATAAAACACAATTATAAGCAAAAATACTTAATGTGCTTTCTCCCAATTCCTAAATCCTAAGGAAATATAAACAATTCCTAACAAGTATCACCCTTTAACGGATATATAAAACACGAATGTTTTAAAACTCAATCTTATCACGCAAATAAATGAAATTTTATATAACACGTCTTCTCGTCATGCAAAATTTCTAAAGTCTGTTACCACATAATCTCATGTAGATTTCCTGAAATATTGTTTACCACATGGGAAACAAGAAAATATTAGTTACCATAATCAATATTGAAAAATAAAGAAAAATTTCTTATCCGCAACGTTTCTAACGCGAAAATTTTCGTGTGCAGCTTAAGATTCATTCATTTCAATAATCGAGCCAATGGTAATCGGGTTTCATGTGCAATTTTAAAAAGCAAAATAAAAATAAATTTATAAAATCAGTCTGTCTGTTCGGGTCCCTGTTCGGGCGCCAATTAAATGTGGGGGTTTTAATTTTAAATGATGATGCTAGAGTGTTAAGATTCTGTTTTACTAAGGGGACTCAAAGTACCGAGCTCGGTTAAGAGCTCACAAACAGACAGGACAGATATTTGTACTTGCACACCCTATCTTCAATACCCTTGGTCGGTTAAATGAAACTCAGAATTCAACTTTCTTTTAATTTTGGAAATGCAATGACATTAAAAGAATTGAATTAAATTTCTCAAATTAAACTTTATGAAATGCTGCCTCGAATCCCGGAGGAGGTGAGTATGAGTTCGTTTCCCGGCACCACGGACGTATGCCAAGACTTTGGCCTCAACTCGATGATTACCTCTGTCACACAGGCAGAGTAGAATACAGGACACTGCAATTCCAGAAACAGAAATGACACAGTTTATAATGGGAAACTGAAAGCATGAGCACACATATAATGAGTTTCCAATGTCATTCTACTGGATGAATATATATAGGTTATTCACAGCTAACCAGAAATATTTATGAATATATATAGGTTATTCACAGCTAACCAGAAATATTTATGCTACCATAATAGCATACAAAGCATTAATTCTTTACTGGTTTTAAAGAAAATAATATATTCACAATAAATGAAGAATAAGCAAGACAAATACAGTACTGTATGTATTCCTTAAATTGTGGGCAACCACAAAAGTTGCAATGCTTATTCCGGATATGAAATTAATATGGTAAAACACTCTATTTAGGGTAAAGGAAGAATCTACGAGATAAATACAGTATTCATTCACTTTTAGTTATCAAGAACTTTGCAATAAAAAAAGGGGTGCAAAACCACCTTTTGAGGTATTTGCAACTTATAACTCAAAACACTTTATCCCGAACATATGAAGAATTAGCAAGATAAATACGGTATGCATTCATTAAAATGTGGTTAACAAGAAATATTTGCATAGCCAACTGGGAAAAATTACCTTTTGAATATTTGCAATTTGGCTTTTTGGCAAATAGCTTTACTGACGAGTTTTTGAAGTAAAAAAAAAACACTTTATTTACGATGATAGAAAGGGGTGAAATGAAATTAGAATTTATTAGGAAGAGAGATAGATTTTTACGGGCTCATAACTAGTCTTCAGAGGATGAGATTTTCGTTTATCACATTCAGTGAAAAGAAACTTCTCAGCACTATATACCAGCTGTAATTTACAGGTTAAGGAATTAACTTTGGCATGTGAGATTCCAGTGTGGTAATCTACAAAATTTCGTGTGACTTGGAATGGAATCTGAGAATAGAAATCCATAAGATTTATCCAGTAACGAATGTAACTAATTCTCGAAAATAAACCAATTTGCTTGACCCACGAGCTTTACCATACACTATCCCTCACCTTGTTGTGCCAGATGAATTCCTTGTTGTGCTAGATGAATTCCTGTGAAGATGCCACGTAAAATGATTTTAAATAAACTTGGACCACCCAGGCGAGATGTTGCCTCTGGGCAGTCTTGGCGCAAAAGGAGCGCGTCTCCTCGTGGGGCTTCGTGACGTCATCTGTCGGAGACATTCTCAGAGCAGTAATTGGTTCTGATTTCATTTTAAGGATTATTTTAGTGGTGGTCCCTGGCAGGCAATTATAGCAGAGATGCAAGGGAGAGACAGTATTTTTAGGTGCAACAAGTGGAAGCAAATAAAATAAAACGAGAATACTAATGAAAAGTTCAGTTACTGGTTCTTCTTCTTTATAATTTTCTTGGCCCGTTGCAGGAAGAAAAATAGGAGCAGCCTTTATATTGGGGCTATACTTCTACACGTACAAGAAGAGTAAATAAACACTATAGAATTAGCTATAAGCTAAAATACAAATTGCAAATAATCATAATCTGCGAAAGTCAAGAAGTGGGAATTATTTTATTAGTTAGAAATAACAGTTATATTAAAGGGAATTATTTTAATTTTTTTAGTTAGAAAATAACAGTTATGTTACTAATTTAATTACTAAAGCATCTAACAGCCTCTGTTGACATTGAGCGAAACACTCTGTCACAACCTCATAACCTTACTCTTTCCCACATTTACTCGCAGCTTCCTTCTCTCACACACCATTCCAAATTCTGACACTAACTGACACAGCTTTTCCTCTGAATCTGCCACCACCACAGTATCATCTGCAAACAGCAACTGATTCAGCTCCCACTCGTTATCATCCCCATCTACCATTCTCAAACCTCGACCACGCACTCGCTCATTCACCTGTCTTACAACTCCATCAATATACAAATTGAACAGCCATGGTGACATCACACATCCCTGTCTCAGTCCCACACTCACTGGAAACCACTCACTCACTTCATTCCCTACCCTAACTCAAGCTCTACTACCCTCATACAAACTCTTCACTGCATGCAACAATTTACCATTGATTCCATATAATCTCAAAACATTCCACATAGCCTCTCTATTAACTCTATCATATGCTTTCTCCAGATCCAAAAATGCAAAATACACATCCTTACCCTTTGCTAAATATTTCTCACATAACTGCCTAACTATAAAAATCTGATCTATACAACCTCTACCTCTCCTAAATCCACTCTGCACTTCCGCGATCACATATTCTGTCTTATCCCTAATCCTATTAACCAGTATCCTACCATACACTTTTCCTACCACACTCAACAAACTTATACCCCTAAAATTACTGCATTCATACATATCTCCCTTACCTTTGTATAGGGGCACTATACAGGCAATCACCCAATCCACTGGCACCAATGACAACATAAAGCATATATTAAACACTCTCACTAACCATTCCAATGCAGTCACACCCCCTTCTTTCAACATCTCCGCTCTCACACCATCCATTCCAGGTGCTTTACCTGCTTTCGCTTCATACAATGCCCTTTTCACCTCCTCTCTTGTAATCTCTCTCTCATTTTCATCTCCCATTACTGGCCCTTGAACCCCTCCCACTGCCACTATAGCTGCCTCTCTATCTTCCTCAACATTCAGCAAGCACTCAAAATATTCAGCCCATCTTTTCCTTGCATCATTCCCTCTTAACATCTGTCCATTCACATCTTTCACTGTCTCTTCCATCCTCGATCCACTCTTCCTTGCTCTCTTCACTTCTTTCCAAAACTTCTTTTTATTCTCCTCATATGACCTACTAAAATCCTGTCCCCACCTAACATTTGCCAACCTCTTCTCTTCCTCTACCTTCTGCTTGGTTTCCACATTTTTCTCCCTATATCTTTCATACTTCTCCCTACTTTTACACTGCAGCCATTCCTCAAAAGCCCTCTTTTTCTCTTCCACCTTCATTTTCACCCCTTCATTCCACCACTCGCTGCCCCTCCTCATGCCACCTCCAACAAACCTCTTACCACACACATCACTTGCATGTCCCACAAAATATTCTTTCATCAACCCCCATTCCTCCCCTAGCTCCCCAACTTCTCTTTCTTTCACCCTGTCATATGCCACTCTCAACCTGTCCTGATATTCCTGTCTCTTCTCTGGCTTTTTCAACTCTTCCACCTTCACTATTTCCCTTCTACATCCCCCCACACTATTTCCCCACTCTTTTGCTTCAACCAAAAAATGATCAGACATCCCAGCAGCCACACCCCTGAATGCATGTACATCTTTCACTCTACCAATCATGCTCTTTGCTACCAACACTTAATCCATCAATGCTCTTTCTTTCACTCTTCCATTTGCCACTGTCATCCATGTATACTTATTTATTAACTTCTTCCTAAATAAACTATTACCTATCACCAACTCTTGCTCCACACACATATCTAACAGTCTCGCCACTCTCATTCCCACCTGGTACCCCATACTTTCCTACAACACCTTCTATCTCTCCATCACCCACTCTGGCATTCAGGTCACCCAACAGAACTACATAGTTCCTTCTACTCAGACCATCCACACATCTAGTTAACTCATTCCAGAATTCATCCCGCTCTTCCTCACTTCTCTCACTTCCTGGCCCATACGCACTAACAAAAGCCCAACATTCCCTTCCTATCCTATCCCTCACCCACATCAGCCTAGATGACACTTCTTTCCATTCCACTACCTGATTTACCATCCATTCACTCAGCAATAATGCCACACCTTCTCTCGCTCTCCCCCTTTCAACCCCAGACACCCTGCCCGTCACATCACCAAATGCCACTTCTCCTTTTCCTTTCATCTTCGTCTCACACAATGCCAATACATCCATCCTCCTCTTACCAAACATATATCCAATCTCACATCTTTTGCTCTCTATCGTACTACAACCACGCACATTTAGACACCCCAAAACTAGAGTTTGGGGAGAAGTTATTCTCCCCTCTACTCCCCTTCTTCTTTGACGTCTCGCAGGAGGTTGATACAAGGGGGGGATTCCTAGTCCCCCCGCCCCGTCCCCTTTTAGTCGCCTTTTACGACACGCAGGGAATACGGTGAGGCTATTCTTTGATATTATTGTCAGGGAAATAGCGTGTGAGGGTGCATCAGCTGATACGGAAGTAGCAAAACGTTTGCTGATTGAGGTTCGTTCATAGGCTGCCAGGTACAGGGAAATTTCCTTGTTTTAGGGAAATTCAGGTGGGTACAGGGAAACAGGGGAGAAACTTGAAAATTCACTAAAATGTAGGGAAAATCCAAAAAAGAAAGAGAGAAACTCTAGGGAAATTCTGGAGAACTAGCTATTATTATTCTAATTCTTTATATTTTTACTCTATGTGGTAATTGAGATGAAGAAATTGAAGTGTATATAGCCTTGTATATGTATCTATAAAGGGGATATTTTGAGCCAACTAGGGAAATTTTGTAAGTGAATCTAGGGAATTTTTGACAGCTTGACCTGGCAGCACTGGTTCGTTCTCCCGCATCCTACTCCTCTTCTACCGCTTAATGCAATTGGATATTATGAAGAAAATTGAATAAAGGCATTAAGAACAAACAGCAAAGTTATTTTTAATATAATATTGTTAGGGAAATAGCATGTGAGGGTGCATCAGCTGATACGGAAGTAAGAAAACGTTTGCCGAAAGAGGTTCGTTCTCCCGCATCCTACTCCTCTTCTACCGCTTAATGCAATCAGATATTATGAAGAAAATTGAATAAAAACATTAAGAACAAACAGCAAACAAATTTTTGATATAATATCTTCAGGGAAATAGCGTGTTAGGGTGCATCAGCTGATACGGAAGTAGCAAAACGTTTGCCAATAGAAGTTCGTTCTCCCGCATCCTACTCCTCATCTAGCGCTTAATGCGATCGGATATTATGAAGAAATTGAAAAAAGCATTAAAAACAAAGAGCAAACATATTTTTAATATAATATTGTCAGGGAAATAGCGTGTGAGAGTGCATTAGCTGATATGGAAGAGTGACAAAACGTATGCAACCTCGTTCTCACTGCCACCATCAGTGTTGCCAGAATACATAAATGAGAGAAATGATAAATATAAAAAACATACATGTGAGCTGGTAAGTTATTTCAAGTATCTTAAAGATGAAGTACATTTTTATTTAAATTGCAGTACTACCATCTTGTAATTAATATACACCTAGTTCTCAAAATAATGCCTAGATAGGTTCTCAGAAGTGTCGGGTAAATGGAAAATCGCGTGAAAAAAACGATTCATTTTCCATAGGAAACAATAATAAAGGGCATAGATACGTTCCAAACCTTACATAGACACACCATGCCAAAGATATGAGATAAGTATAAAACATGTTTTATTACTACATAGCAAAGCAGAAAGCCCTGTATCTATTTTTAAGAGTATACAAAAGATATTCATATTCGTTTTACGGCTAGATATTAACATACATTACTGTACTGTACTTTATTATGCAGTGGGCAACAGTCATACAGTACACTGGGACATGCATGGTGGCCTTGAGCAAGTAACTTATGCGGTAGAAGAGGAGGAGGATGCAGGAGAACGAACCTCTATCTGCAAATGTAAACAAAGATAAAATAAAAATTATAAATAACCAAAGCAAGACTAAAAAACGAAAAAAAAAATTAATTATGCAATGCCGAAATCTACCATATGACAGATTGAAAACACTTAATCTACATTCTCTAGAGAGGCGAATAGTTAGGGGAGATATGATTGAGGTGTATAAATGGTTTAAAGGGATTAACAAGGGTGATAATAATATAGCTTTAAAAATTCATGATCAAACCAGAATTTGTATTGGGTAATGGATTTAAGCTTGATAAATGTTGGTTCAGAAGGGAAATTGGTGAAAATTGGCTCGGTAGTACCGTAGAGTTGCTGATGCATGGAACAGGATTCCTAGTAGGATAATAAATGCCAATATATATATATATATATATATATATATATATATATATATATATATATATATATATATATATATATATATATATATATATATATATATATATATATATATATATTGACATTTATTTTCCTACTAAAAATCCTTTTCCATGCATCATCAACTCTACGGTATTACCAAGCCAATTATCACCAATTTACATTCTGAACCTAAATAAACGAATATCTATATATATATATATATATATATATATATATATATATATATATATATATATATATATATATATATATATATATATATATATATATATATATATATATATATATATATATATATATATATATATATATATATATATATATATATATATATATATATATATATATATATATATATATATATATATATATATATATATATAATGATCTTTTCTTATTGTAATCCTCTTTGTTCTCGTGGGAATTTTTTTTATTTATTTATTTTTTTTTTGGTGGGCATTATTTGCGAAATTAGAATTTTTTTACTATTAATGTTTGGGGGCGTTATTGCAATTTCTTGTATAAAAAAATCGCACCAAAAAGGAACAAGATGCATATCTTAAAATGTACCATACATATAAAAATAAAAACATCCGCTTTATCTGGCAACACTGGCCACCATGCTAAGCCTGTTGCCAACAGCATAATAGAGTTCATTAATTTGTTTACTGTACATAAATTGAAAAATAAAGATACTACCTGCCCAACCTGTGAAGAATGTGAAGAGAGCCTAGAACATTTTCTACTATTTTGTGAAGCATATGCACAAATAAGAACAGAATATAGTTTTTTAGCACAACCATATAAAGAAAAGAAAATTGAAATAATTGCTAAGATATTGTTATTTAGATATTATAGTGAAAAAGACGTCAAAGAAAGAAAAAAATTTATAAGAATTTGTAGAAAAAGAAATCAAATAATAAAAAACCTCACAAACAATTTACCAAAGCAAAACCAAGATTTGGAAGCTGTTGCAAAAGGCATATTCCATCTAACTATACTACTACTACAGTAAATCTGTATATCTAGGCTAGCCTACAGACAAGCTAATTCAATTTAAGTCGTTTTTCAACTGAAGTCGTCTGTCCTGGAACCATTTAACGACGTTGGGTGAGGTGTATATATATATATATATATATATATATATATATATATATATATATATATATATATATATATATATATATATATATATATATATATATATATATATATATACACAGTGTTCCCTCGCTATATCGCGGTTTACCTATCGCGAATTCAGTGCATCGCGGAATATTTTTTTGGAAAAAAAAAAAAAAAATTTATTGTGACAACAGGACGGGCCAAAAAATAATGAAATAAAACAGCCTTTACCAAGCCTGGGCACTGTCGTGTAGTCGTTTTCCTTATCAGGCCAAAAGCTACAGCACGCGAGATGATAACAAATAGGCATCTTTCACTTAACAGTACTTTATTAATAGATAATTGAACTTAGTTTGCACCTCAAAGCTCCCATTTCTATAGTTCCTACAAGTCACAGTTCCCCACCCCCTTCGGGAGAGGTTTGTAACTCGGACGTAAGTTCTGCCCCCCAGCAAGATCTAACTTCAACTAACGCTCTCCGGGTATATGCTGTCCTCTCTAATGGGCGGGTTTTCGAGTGCGCACTCTGCCATCTAGCGACTCTTGGCGTCTATGTGAGAGGCCATACAACACTCCCCACCACCACTCTGAAAAATCTTATACAGGTATTTCGGACTAAGCATTAACTCTTTCACTAGAGCCTTATAATTTTTTAACTATCATAATTTTACAAAAAATGGGGCAGAATTAACTTATAAAACTATTCCAATCTCTTATAATTATCTAAACAGATTATAGGAATATCACAATTAATATGCTCTTAATGCTTATTAACATTTTCCTGAAAGACACTCTTATACATACAGAATATTTGATTTCAGAAAGAAAAACACTAATAAAAGAAAACTATGTTCCTTACTATAAGCATTCTAATTAAAGGCAAAAATCAAAATTAAGTATTCACAATTGCAATATATAGCTAGTAATCATTGACGAAATTATTTAAGAAGAAAACTAATTAAGCTATTACATTACTCAAATAATATGCAATACATTTGGATATGATATATGCCAATTTATTACTAAAACAAAACATATGTCATGGTGTGAAAAGAGAGTTAAAAATATTCACAATAACAATATGTAACTACTATTCAATGACAAAACGATGTAGGAGAAATTAAATGGACATAATTTCGTTACTTAAATAATATAAAATACAGTTTGATATGATCTGGAAATATTAAATCTTGACTTCATGATAATAGTTAAACAGAAAAACTTAATATCACAATTACAATATGTAACTACTATTCAATGACAAAATGATATCGTAGAGAAACTAACTGAACATAATTACATTACTTAAATAATATGAAATATAGCTGAGTATGATTTTTGAAAATTGTAACATTTAGCACTCATTGTAGTGAGAACAAAAATAGAATTCAACATGCACAATTGATAAATGACACTTATTCTAATAAACTTAAATCTAGGGGAGTCTTTGAGGTTACTTCTTAAAATTAACTTAAAATAAAAAAAATAGAACATTTATTTCTGTGTCCACTAAATGTTGGCAAAGACGGTGAGGACTATTTCTTTCCCATCTTTATCAGTTCGAGTATGTAGCTGAAAAGACATTATTTCCCTTTGTGGACATTTCTAACTTTTTAATTATTTAACTTTCTTAATTATAGGGATTTTCAATTCCCTTTTTTTCATTGTTAATTTAAAATTTTTTTTATTATAGGGATTTTCAATTCCCTTTTTTCATTGTCATGGCACTTATTATATGTATGGGGAGTTTTTCTTTCCCCCTTTCTCATTTTTAATTTTTAGGGATTCTCATTTCCCCAGCCCCTCGCCCACCCATTATTGCTAAGTCTTGGCCTTATGCCACACCTGTTCCTGTTAAACTAATCACCCACTTTACACTTTGAGGTAAGTCCAGGCTGTAACCACGTACTATGAATTCTTTTCTTGAGACAGGGCCAGACAACAGGAGAGCGCTGATATATCTTCCATGAGCCTCTCCCGCCCGCGTTGCTGTGAATCTCGAGGTGGTCCTATGACCACCTCTCACGCCACCTTTCCGCAGAGGTGCATCTCCCTCCAGCTGAAAAATATGAACATAACCTTGAGTAGAT
>JAXCGZ010008242.1:40000-46513 GCA_037179515.1 Halocaridina rubra
TATTATTATTTTTATTATTATTATTATTATTGTTATTAATTTCAGTATTATTATGAATTTGTAATCAAACCATTATTTTTACAATAAATAATGTAGTTTTGGTTGAATGAACAAGAGTTAATTAAAGATGTCTCTCTCTCTCTCCAACATTCTATTCTACCCAACCCCCCACACTCTCTTTGTTCCAGCCAACAAGGGAGGGGCACTGTACACAGTTATTAAAGTAAATAAACCAACAGATGTACAAACAATGATGAGCCCTTAATAACAATAATAATAATGATGATAATAATAATCTCCACAATCATCATCATCAAAGAAAAATTATTGTTGCCAATAATAATAATAATAATAATAATAATAATAATAATAATAATAATGATGATAATAACAATAATAATAAGATCTAAGGAGAATTATTGGAATAGACATCATGAAAGTAATGCAGAGGTATATTAAAACCCAGCAGAGAGCTGGATATTCATTACACATCTTTTATAATCCCTTCACATCTGACAGGTCATTACACTCTCCATCTCTGTTTCTCTTTACAGCCTGATAAGGGCTGTTTTATTTTATCATATTTTGGCCCATCCTGGTGTCATAATCATCTTGGGAAAAAAAAAATGCCCAAAAATATTTCGCGATAGGTGAATCGCGACAGAGCGAGGGATTACTGTACTTAGCTGAGTAACTGATACATATCATTAGTATACTATAGATATCAAAAAGAAAAGTTATGAAATGCTGAGAACAGCCACTAAAGAAATATTCTTATTAGCAGTGACTACAGTAACATAAAAGCATGAATTCAAGATAAAAAATACTAACCATTTGGTTACTGCTGAAAGTATTACAAAATAATAATTTGCAAAAGCCCATGGAGTGATAGCAACTATAACAACCAACATAATAATAACAGTACTAATAATCATGATCATAATAAGAATAATAAAAATTAAATAAAAATACTAAATCAGGAATAGCAATATATATACAATTGAGACTGGCATTTTGAAGAAAGAACAGAGTTCTATATTTACTATTTCATAATAATGCTCATTCTAACACAGTCTCTTTTACTATTCAAATTCCTGCAGTCATAATATATATATATATATATATATATATATATATATATATATATATATATATATATATATATATATATATATATATATATATATATATATATATATATATATATATATATATATATATATATATATATATATATATGAGTATAGTCACCAACCTTCTCGTTGCCCAGTTTGTCAGTGGGAGCTCTATCTAATTTCCAAAACAGTTGCAATATGTGGCAGAAAAACTCATATAATAATCAGTTCAACTTATGTCTAATCAGTATTTATGCAATATCAGCATGCAAAAACTTATCATATGTAATAAAACTTGGGCACAGTTATCATCTAGCAAATTTGCAAAAGAATAAAAAAAAATCAATAGTTAAAATACTCTGTCAACATAAAGACATAACATGTTCCGGTATGGAAAGGGCAAAGGACGTGAGAGAGGGAGAGAGAATTTATTTTTCTTAAAAATAAAAACAACAACATATAATTCTCGCTTGTATGGCCCCTTTTTATGACTTGACTTTCTGCCCAACTATACAAGGGGACAGAGTGCAACTGCAACCATTTTCTAAGGTCTGAAAAGAATAAAAACAAAATAACTTAGTGTACAAATAAAGAAACATCGAAGCATAAATTCATTCTTTTTTCTGTTTAACATTGCAAATAACTTTAGTGAAATAAGCATATGCATACTTGTCTAGTATGGCAATCTTTTCTCTTTTTATAAATCAGAAGGTTTAGTTGAAGCACACACTCGCTATAAGTTAACAGACCTCTGACGAAATTTAAACAAAATACTACAGTCATATGTGATGATTATATTCAATAAAATTTTAAACTCTTGTAAGCTTAACAAGAATTATAAATAAAAAATATTTTACACTAAGGCTGATACTTAATTATCTCTACTACTATCAACAAATCTTAATAAATGATATAGAAGGACTAAAGTATCATTATTTTTAAATTTCAAACTCAAAATGTAAGCTCTGAGAATCTCAATTATCTTAATTAGTTCAATTGTAATTATAAATTTCATGACAGTGACAGTAATTAACAATAATTATCTCTAGATAAGGTTTTCAAAATCTTTAATATCTGTATCTCTTCGAAATGTTATAATTATCACATGAAGATAATATACACTTTCCAACAAAAAAAACATATATTTAAAAAAAATGTGTATCTAAAAAGAATATAAAAAGTTTGTCTCTGTGCATGCAGTAATAAAATTAAAGAATGAATTTTGCTTAAGTTTCATAATCTCTTAAGGAGTTGTACATGAAAAAAAATAAATATATATTCTTCTACGAACTCAAATTTAATTTTTTCGAGTGACTAGTCAACAGAATTACCTCAGGAGACAGGGGGGAGTTATATATTTTTCTCCCTTTCTATACCTACAATTGGGTAGGTACTTAACTACCTTCTTTTTCTTACTCCTTTTCCTTTTCTTACCCTAAACATTGCTCAATATCTGTCTTCTGGACTTCAAATGGCTAGCTTTTGCTGGGAGTATTTTGCATATAGGCGCTGTTCCTCCCCTGTCTCTTCAGCTTCTGGATCGACTTCGTCTCTTTCAAATACAGAAAATGGCTGTTTGACATTCTTGTTGCCATTTCTTGTGAGTGTACACTCCCTTCTTCATGACCAAGCTGAAATAATTGACAAACATTATCATGGCTAAAACTTCATAGTTTTATTTTATCTATTTAGCATATTCTTTTGGACAAATAATGTATATACTGCAGCTAGAAAGAAATATAAAGAATCATTCAGAGATTCGCATCCTTTATCGCTTAATATCTCTCTTGGAATTTCTAAAATCAAATAATAATCTTGTTGGTGGAGTAGGGGGCATAAAAAATATTAAAATAAAATCAGCATCTTGGCCATAGATGGGCAGGTGAAAAAATCATGTTGTCTAAAATATCTCTGAATAGATATCTCAACGGCTACGCACCTCCCATTCAAACTACGTTCATATGGCTTGCATTAAGACACTGTGACGCCGTGGAAGAGCCCTCCCAGACCCTGTCGCCATCCTGCTTCCCAACGGTCTTTCCCACAATTCCTCCCACGAGAGCATCCCTCCCATTATACCCCCGGTCAGTCACACTCATTCACACTCGCAACTCACACTCTCTAAACATTTCTCCAAAAGGATCTGTTTGCAGCGCTGCCTTCTTTCCCCGTCACTCTGGAGGAGTGTCAGTGTAGAACCGCGATCGGCCCTGGGGTTGCATGACTGCGTCACCAGTCCCAGGTCCTCCTTATACTCCCAACTACAGTACGTTAGGGCGACACTCAAACCCCCCTATTACGCCAGCATAACGTCTAAATGAACGAAAATAAAACTCGTTATATTGTACAGTAAAAATTCTAAATAACATAATAAAATTTTCTTATTCTTCTAAGGATATGTCATACACGTATTTTAAAATCAAAGAATCAATACAATAACTATTACTTTATAATATCGACGTTGGAAGATTGATCGGTCATTCCCGCATTCCTCTCGCTAAAAATATCACATGCAAAAAAAGGAAAAACCTTAAAAGCGGATTCAAGCATTTTTTCACTAATCATTCGCTCATTTTGGAGCATATAAAATCTCTGCTACTTATATTCTATTTGTAAACACTGTCAGTTTTCGCTTTAAGAAATTAATATAAAAATTATATTACACGTACACCTAGTTCTCAGAATAACGCCTAGATAGGTTCTCAGAAGTGTCGGGTATATGGAAAATCGCATGAAAAAACGAGTCATTTTCCATAGGAAACAATGATAAAGGGTATAGATACGTTCCAAACCTTACATAGACACACCATGCCAAAGATATAAGATAAGTAAAAAACATATTTTATTACTACATAGCAAAGCAGAAAACCCTGTATCTATTTTTAAGAGTATACAAAAGATATTCATATTCACTTTACAGCTAGAAATTAACATACATTACTGTACTGTACTTTATTATGCAGTGGGCAACAGTCATACAGTACACTGGGACATGCATGGTGGCCGTGAGCAAGTAACTTATGCGGTAGAAGAGGAGGAGGATGCAGGGGAACGAACCTCGATCTGCAAATGTAAGCAATGATAAAATAAAAATTATAAATAACCAAAGCAAGACTAAAAAACGAGAAAAAAAAATAATTATGCAATGCCTAAATCTACCATATGACAGATTAGAAAAACTTAATTTACATTCTCTAGAGTGGTGCAGAGTTAGGGGGGATATGATTGAGGTGTATAAATGGTTTAAAGGGATTAACAAGGGTGATATTAATATAGTTTTAGAAATTCATGATCAAACCAGAACTCATAATGGGTAATGGATTTAAGCTTGATAAATTTAGGTTCAGAATGGAAATTGGTGAAAATTGATTTGATAATACCGTAGAGTAGCTGATGCATGGAACAGGATTCCTAGTAGGATAATAAATGTCAATACCGTAGTCACCTTCAAATGTAGATTAGATAGACATATGACAGAGGTAGGGTGGGTGTATATACAGTATAATGTATAATGATGATGATCTTTTCTTATTATAATCCTCTTTGTACTCATGGAAGAAGCGTCCGCAGGCGCTTATTTACTTAAAAAAAAAAAAATTGGGGGGGGATTATTCGCAAAATTCAAATTTTTTTACTATTATTTTTTGGGCGTGTTATTGCAATTTTGTGTATAAAAAAAACTGCGTATAAAAGGAACAAGGTCTACATTAAATTTTTTCAATTTAAATCAATACCTTTGCCTGTTTAATAATTAACTTAGGCAATAATAAAAATAAATGGAACACCCTTCAAACGCAATTACTCGTTATAGTGTTCAAATTATAACAAAAATGGAGGTTATTACTGCTTATACCTATTAGTACAAATTATCCATGTTAGTAATGGGTACAGAAATTCTACTTTTATTAATTTAGTAAAGCCATACTCCCTTTTATATGCAGGATGGCTGAATCAATGCATAACCACAAAGTAAAAAGGCGGAGTCCTCCGACCTCAATTTTTTTTAATATTTGTCCCATTACTTACTGGATAGAAATTACAAGTACTTAGCTATTTTGGGATGCTGCTTGAAGATCGTCACGGCCACATGCACTGGAGGAGGAGGTTTTTCCTCCTTCTGAACTTGATGATTTTCTCACCAACTTTGTCCATATCTCTTGTAAAATTGACGTTTCACCATCTTATTAGTCGGATCCAGCAACAAATAACTCCTGGTAGGGGCGTTTTCTCTCAAAACCCCGGTCACAGTGCGGCGCACGATGATATACATTGAGGCCACAGAATTTCTTTCTCAGCTGATGTTTCTCAGTCTTCGTGAAAGAAATTTCATCGTCATTTCTTCCGGTTCAAAATGCATGGGACAATTCTTACTGCGCGGGACCTTGCCTATATGGGGACGAGGGAGAGGGGGGACTGATTCTGGTTACCCGATACTGTGAGCATTGTTAGAGCTGCTTGAGGCGCTTTTCTTGGCATCGCTTGCCTGTAAGCGTCTAGAAGTTTCTTCTCACTCGATCATTTCTTCCAGAGATGCCTTTATATCTGTTTTTTCTTTATTCACAATTCTTTTTCTCGTCTCTTTGTTGTAGCAATGGCGTGGATTCGTCCTGAAGCTGCCACCAGATGTTGTGTAGTCATTTTCCTTACCAGGCCAAAAGCTACAGCATGCGAAGTGATAGCAAATAGGCATCGTTCACTTAACAGTACTTTATTTAGAGATAACTTGAGTTAGTTTACACCTCAAAGCTTCCATTTTTATAGTTCCTACAAGTCACAGTTCCCTGCCCCCTTCGGGAGAGGTTTCTAACTAGGACGTAAGTTCTGCCTCCCGGCAAGGTCTAACTTCAACTAGCGCTCTCCGGGTGTATGCTGTCCTCTCCAATGGGCGGGTTTTCGAGTGCTCACTCTGCCATCTAGCAGCTCTTGCCGTCTATGTGAGAGGTCATATGACAGCACGAAGAGTACATGAAATAAAGAGAACCAGAGATGGAACGTGTAATGACCTGTCAGATGTGGAGGGATTATAAAATATGTGTAATGAATATCCAATTTTCTGCTGGGTTTTAATATACCTCTTCATTACTTTCATGATGTCTATTCCAAAAATTTTTCTTAGATATTATTATTATTATTATTGTTATTACTATTACTGTATTATTATTATTATTATTATTATTATTATTATTATTATTATTAATATTATTAATATTGGCAACAATAATTTTCCTTTGATTATTATTATTATTATTAATATTATTATTATTATTATTATTATTATTATTATTGTTATTATTATTATTATTGTTATTAATGGCTCATCATTGTTTGTACATCTGTTGATTTATTTATTTTAATAACTGTGTACAGTGCCCCTCCCTAGTTGGCTGGGACAAAGGGA
>JAXCGZ010008243.1:0-22500 GCA_037179515.1 Halocaridina rubra
TTTCGTTAATTTTATAGCTGTGAATTTAAACTCTGTCACTTGATAAGCGCAATATTATCGGGAGCTCAATGCGTACACATCCAACTCGTAAGAGAGAGAGAGAGAGACCTCATTGCATACGAGATCTGTTATTATATATCCTGTAAGTATCAGACAGGAAAAATGGGTGCCATGGTGGCCGGGTCCACTTCGACCATCATCCAGATATTGGCCTAGGGCAAGCATGCTTTAGCAACCTTGTTCAAACTGTGGATGCTGGATTAGAGCAAGGCTATGTGTATAGTATGGATGATGTGTTGGAACAGTACAGATGAGGTTTTAAAGCTGCTGGCATCAGTAATCCATCACTCCACTTCCACACACTGAAACTTAAACTCCAAACTTCCTACGGCGACAGAATCACTTTCAGACGACAGAACAACAGGAACAAGCCACTCCTTCTGTTTCCAACGATAACCTCAGGAGAAGCAGTTGAGGCTTTCGCGACTGCCACAAAATCAATAGCAACAGAATTATCCTTAGGATCACATGATATAGGAGCACAGCAGCACCAATTCAATATCGTAAAATTGCTCCACTATGTGGCTTCCAAGTAACAAGCAGATTTGTCAGCGACACCAGGCCATCCAGGCTATGGCAATATCAACCGATGATCATCAGTAGAATGTGTACAAGATAGCCTATATACACTTTTCAAATGGATCATGGAACCTGAAGACCAAGATGATGATAAGCAAATTGATGACAGAATTCACAAAGATATTCTGCAGATTTGTCAAACGATTTTGTATATTACTTCAGGCAGAAGCAAGAACACCCCCAAGCAAATAGGAACTGGCTTACTCATTCATCATGCAACACGATTCAAAAAAATCTTAAGCTACCTCAATGCCACTGGGATATTATCAGTAACTACACTGTGAGCCATATCCTAACATCAATTGCAGAATCTCCGATTGCGAAGTTAGTTTCCAACTAGAGCACCTTCATTCCTGATTCATTGTCACCATATAAATTTGTGCATTTCACTGCAGACAATTTGGACATTGTGAAAGAATCCTTGGACGGCTGCAAAACATTCCATGTAACACAAATGGTAGTATTTCAACCTGGACCCAGTTGTGAAAATCAAACTGAGGGCACAACCATAGGTAGATCCAAGTCACTGAAGAATATCCCTACTGACCTTCACAAACTGTTCACTGTTGCTAGACCAAAAGAGCAAGTTTTGAGCAAGTTCTCGACTGAGGTAACATATGATAAGTTCAAAACCACAAATAATGTATCTCCACAATACAGGAAGAAAGACCTTGCATGGTTCTTCTGCAAAATGACCAAAGGTGGTGATCAGAGCTTGCCTAGCTGGACGGGATGGAATCAGATGTTATCTGATGTGTCAGTGCCTGCAACTGTAGTTGGCTACCTACCTATCATTTCTGCACCAGCTCATGAGATGGGCACCATCATGACAGTTTAGATATGGTGCAAGGAGATTGCACAGAAACTTAATCAAGAAATTACTGTCGTTACTTTCGACGAAGCCCTGTACTGCAAAACCAGACAAGTTGTCTGGGCCCATCCAGATCTCCTAAGCAACATAGTGTTGCGCATGGGAGGTTTCCATATGGCCATGAACTTCCTTGGTGCCATAGGTAAGCACATGGCAAAATCGGGTTTAACAGATATGTGGATCGAGGCAGGAATATACACTGAATACACTGCTGACAAAATCCTGCCTGGTAAGTCGTGGAATAGGGCATTGAGGGCTCATAAGCTGACACTAAAGGGGCTGTAGCTGCTTTTGATGGAAATAATCCGAGCAGGGCAAGAAGACCAGAACAAGCAGTCTCACAAACAGCTGTCTGACTGTACCTCACACATATCTGAGTGTTTCAGTCACCACAATACAAAAGACGAACGCCAAGTAGCTGTTCGTGACTTTGTATATGCTGCTCAGGCATTGCGGAGCAACTTTGGTGTCTTCGTCACAGAACATACTGATGACCTGACATTCATGCTCTGGATAAAGTACATGGACCTCATGGAGCTTCTAATGCTGCTCTTACGAGCTGAGCGAGAAGGCATTTGGAATCTACACTTTGAATCTCTTTCTCAGATGCTGCCATTGATGGCAGTTTATGACCAAGCATACTACATGAGGTGGGGTGTTGGGTACCTAACCGACATGCAAGAGCTTGAAACAACCGCACCAATCGCTTACTATGAGTTTCAGCTTGGAATTCTACAATCAAGGAAACTGAAGGGATTTTCAACCAGCTGGAAACCGACTTCACTTTGAAACATATTAACAAGCTTTGCAAGGTTGCTGGTGGGATTGTGGACATTGCACGTACAAAGTCAGCACTTTATCGCTGGATGCTCACATGCACTGACCTGGCATGGATTTCAAATGACATACGCAATCAACTTGAGACATTGTCCAGTACCAAGCCTCAAATTTCGAGAGACCGGGAGAAAATCCGAATTAAGAGAGACGAAGAAGATGTAGAGAAAATCAGAAATCAGTTTGTAAGGTTCAAGCCCTTTACCAGAGATGGTACCAGTCTGGTATGCATTTCAACAAATGATGTTGCCAGTGAAAGGATCCAGCGTGACTTGCAGTCGGCAATGGAATGTGCAGGACATTGCTTTTTGAATTTGTGGAATCTTGTCTAGGTGCAGCGGCTATAAAACAACTATCAGAACCCATAGAGAAGGCAAATTCAAAAACCTTTGCATCACTCTATGATGTGGAGATCCAATACAAAGATGGGGAAAACCAAGAACATCACAGCAGACAGAGCCCTACTAAGAAGACTACTAAGCATCTGCAAGTGGAAGAACATTAAACATTTCAAGCATATTGAAGAATGAACTGAGTTTCATGCCACGCTCACTTCTAACAACTGATGGCCAGCTGAGAATATCTAATAAAGCAGCTCTTTCACACATCCTCGCTGATGGCTATGAGAGCGGAAATATACCAACAAATGATGAGAATACGTGTGTTCTGGCATATGGATTGGCTGTTGTACATGCCATTTGAAAGACTGCTGGTTGCTCCATGTTTGGAGATCTGGCTATCGTCTTCCGTCTGAGCATATTTTTCAAATTCAAGGAGCCATGCACACGGGTTGATGTGGTCTTCAACACTTATCGCACCTACACAATGAAGTCTGGAACCAGGAACAAACAAATGAACGGAAAAAGAGAGATTTGCCGTCTCATTGAAGATGGAACAACAAAACTGCCATTATCATGGCAGAATTTCATCAGTGTAGACACAAACAAAGTCGACCTGATCAGGTATTTGATGAAGGAACTTCTTTCACGAGCAAGCGAACTGCCATCTGACAAAGAACTGGTTGTCACTGGTGGAAACATTGACCCCGAGATCATAGTGTCATCATGCCGAGGCGATCTCGCACATCTCCATAGTAATCAGGAGGAAGCAGACACACGTCTGATTCTCCACGCCAAGGATGCAGCACTGGCAGGTTTCCTCAGAATAATTGTGAAATGTAAAGATACAGATGTTCTTGTTCTCTTCATCCACCATGAGGTGGCCGCAGAAGTGTGGAGGGATGCTGGTATGGTGAAAAAGCTTTGGTCCATATCATTTTACCTGATACAGGAATCATTGAAGCCAGAAATCCGAGAAAACAACCTTTATTTTCATGCAATAACTGGATGTGATTTCACAAGTCAATGCTACGGCCTTGGGAAGAAGACATGTTCAGTGATGTTCCTCTCTGATCCACACTTTCTGCATTCATTTGCTAACATGTCCCATGGCAGGCATATTTTGACCAGGCAGAATCGTTAGTTGTGAAAATATACAACATAACTTTAGATGCAGTATCAATAGATGACGTGCGGGCAAAAATGTTCCATCAAATCAGCAACCTAGAAAATCTGCCATCCACCCATAATGCTCTGGTACTGCACCTGCAACGTATGCATTACCAGGCTGCAGTCCGGGCTGGGGCAAGCCATCCAATGTCAACTCTTCCCAGTCCAGAAACATGCGGTTGATATGATGACGAATCACACGTACTACATATCACACTGTGCACACTAGATGCTGTTCCTGCAGTATGCGAAGAGCTTCTGACCTGTGGGTGTAAGACATTCATGTGCACGGCCGATCGATGTATGTGTAAGAAGCATCATCTGGCATGTTCCATTGGTTGTGTGCGTCGACAGAGCTGTGCAAATCCGAAAAACCCAACAGCAGGAGAGATTGAAGATGGACAGTCTGATGATAAATCAGATGATGAACTCAAAATGTAGAAGGCCTACATTTAGTATCTGTGAGATAGTTAGACTGACTTACCTTAATTATTTGTGGTTTGGTAAGCTCACAACATGTATCATGAATGGCCAATATTTGAAATAATGAAATATATAATTGTAAAATCGAATATTAATCTTGGTGATATCTAGTAATTATATATCTGACGTAAATATTATCAGCTGTATTATACATTATGATCAGAAGTGTTTTCAAATAAGAAAAAAAAATTCTGACGTGTTTTTGAAATTAGGGGGTTTGGTTACATTTTTGAGCATATCTTCTAGGAATTTTCAATAAAATATCGCATATCTTCTAGGAATTTTCAATAAAATATCACATATGAGAATAACCAGCAACAACAGAAGAAGTTTTTTAGATCAATAATTGCCAAAGATTATGTGAAAAATTAGAGAAATAAAATTATTGCACTGCAGAAATCAAATCCGATGTCAAAATTTGGGTAATAAAGTGATATTTGTGTACTGTTTTTCAAAGTAGTCCAACATATTCATGATATTGAAGCATATTTCGATGCAGAGACTCAAATGGGTCATTTTGATGCCAAACATGACCATATAGAAGTAATAGAGGTGCAGCAGTAAGGATATTTATCGATAAAATTTTGAACATATTTTCGACTGTAGGTGACATTCTGTTTTGTGTCCTTATGCGGTGGTGCACACCTTTAGAATTCTACTACCAGTCATTCAGTATGACCAAATATGTATGCTAACTGAAAAATATAGTTTCAGGTACACAGGGCTCGGGTTGAACGAAACTCCTAATTTCCACATACGGCCACCGGACTGGTATAGTTAATCACAACGGATACCGTTATTAACATATAAACTGTATTTCAGTGCTTTAGATGCAGATGAAGCAAATTCACAGACTGAGATTAACCCTTCACATGCTGCATCAATCTTCAAGGAAGTAATATTATATAGGATATACAAGTTGCGCAATAAATTTGCACAGTAAGTGTAAAGAAATAGGAACATTGTTTTAGCAATATGGTCATCAGTAATTATTCATGCAACGTGTCTGGAATTAAATGATTCTTCAAATTTATTTTACAGTAACTACGCACTAAAGATGTAAAAACAAAAAATCTGATTATTTTACATGCAAGTATTACAGGTATAATACTATTGCTAGATTATTTCTGACACATATGAAGAGTTTCTTGGTTACTTAGAAGACCTCCCATAGATATATGAATAAATCTATCAATTTGTTTTATTCTTCTGGATCTCAATTTTCCCCTGTGCATAAAAACCTTCCAAGCATATTTTTCTGGTCTTTAGTAGTGCTTCCAAGTCACAGCAGCTTTTGGAATATTACATTTTTTCCTGTACAGTAATTCAGTAATATGGATTTTTCAGATTTCACGCAACGAATCTCTTCTTTAGTAGACTGTCCATGGCAAAGAGAATCACAATAAATGTTATTTTTTCATTTTTATTCTGCTTCATAGTCATTTCCTAAGTGCTTCATGAAAATGTAGACAAAACTGATTTTTATGATGTTTATTATGAGTGTAGCTCTATCATATATTAGTTCAATCCTCGTTTCTTTTTCTACAGAAGCATTCACATAAGTTTGCGCTCAGTATTGCTGGTCTCATAGACAGCATTATAACCTTCATAGCAGTTTGTAAAATATTTGCATTCCATCAGCTAATGAAGCTTTTATTCAAAGTAAAAATAACTACATAAAGCCTTTTTAAAATACAAAAGCACCAGAAAATTTCACGTCAGTAGCATACAATTTAATATCTTTTCTTTGTGTTACACAATATAATTTTCTATCAAACTTTCGTGAATATTTCTTTCATGTAATGTCACCAATACGTTAATGATAGAAAGCATATATATATATATATATATATATATATATATATATATATATATATATATATATATATATATATATATATATATATATATATATATATATATATATATATATATATATATAATATATATATATATATATATATATATATATATATATATACTATATATATATATATATATATATATATATATATATATATATATATATATATATATATATATATATATATATATATATATATATATATATATATATATATATATATATATATATATATATATATATATATTTACACATATATATATATATATATATATATATATATATATATATATATATATATATATATATATATATATATATATATATATATATATATATATATATATATATATATATATATATATGAGAGGCTGGCAATCGCTTATTTGGTTCCATTATGGTCAACATTTTTTATCAAATCTAAAAATTTATTCCCTGGTTCACAACTTATATAAAACTGTATATAAATCTATAACTGAATACCATTTTCCTGTATATAAATCAGAAATAAAATTCAGTACACATTAAGTGCAAAGTGAAATTACTATTAGATTTTGCACTTGTGTAATTGCGAAGGTAGAAAAGCGACAACATGACTGACATCCCATTTTCAAGCAATCTGAACTTTTTCTGTTTGCAGGATCGATTCAGTTTTGAATTTACAGTGCTAATAGTACTGCCAACCCGATTGCAAATTACAACAGAGAGAGTATACATTTTTGAATTCCAAAAATAGTCTTCAAATTATTGAATTAAGATTGCAATTATGATGCTTGAATTTTTCATCCTTATATCATATCTATTGGCGCTCGTGTTTACGCTTTGTGTCACCAATTTGGTGACGCCACATTATGGAGGTGAACACGGAGAGAGTGGCTGGGGAAATTAAGCTAGAATGCCCATCCAAACGCCCCATGGTGGGCTTGATCGCTGGTCTGTTACTCCCGAGGTAAGTATTCTAGCCACTCGGCTAATGTGGTGTCCATATCGTGTCTATAAATACTATAACATAATAGACATATTATGACGTAAACTACTTAATGAAACATTAATTAGGAGGTGAACAACAAATTAAAGGGTAGTAGCTTGGCGGATTACTGCATTTAAATCAAATATAGAGTAAGGGAGTGATATCACTTGCATTAAAGAAGATGTGCAGAGGGAATAGTAGAACCAACAGTATTACTTGTTAAAGGTCTCTAATGAAAGGCAAAAGCAAGGAACAGTGTTAGCACTAGACCCAGATTATACACTTACCATGTGGCCGAGGCTAAAGTCCCCTCTAAATTCACGCAGACCCAGTGATCTCAGGGTAATGGCTGAATAATTAGGTAGACCTATAAAGAATCACCGACTCCCCCAGTTATTTGCCTAATTTAATTGGTATCGACATGAGACAGTGAATTCTAATCCAACCCCAGCCAGGATTGAAGCTGCGGTCAGAATATAACCAGTTGCAGAAAGTAGTTTAATATTGGACTTTGAATGCATCTGAAAAGAAGACAGTCGTAAAATGCCTTATTAGGGTTTGTTAGGTAGTTGCTTCTATACAGTAAGCCATATCATACTTAAATGTGTGAAGACAAGAAAGCTTTACTGAACAAATGAAACATGAGGAGTGCAACATGAGTGAAAGGTGTACAGAATTATTTTTGAAAAAAGGCAATCGGTTCTGGAGATGAAGAGGTAAAATAATCCGAGTATATGGGGGGGGGGATGACGCCCTAGTGAAAGCTGAGGCCTTGGTAAAAAGTTTTCTGAGATACGGCATAGATTGTTTAGCTAGTTACATCATGCAGAGTGTGTGCTTAAGAGTGAATTACTATAAGAGAACTCATTTGTGGTGTTCTACTCAAAACATGTCTTAACATGCAGAGTATGTACTCAAGAGTGAATGAATATATGACAGATTGTTTGAGGTGTTTTACTCCAAACATGTCAAAACATGCAGTGTGCTTAAAAGTAATTGAATATAGGAGGAATCATTTAAAATGTCCTACTCAAAACATGTCCAAGCATGCAGAGTGTGCACTTAAGATTGAATGGATATATGAAAAATCATTTGAAACTTTTGACTCAAAACATGTCAAGACATGCACCATGTGCACTTAAATGTGAATGAATATATGAAAAATAATTTGAAGTGTTCTACTCAAAACATGTCAAAACATGCAGAGCGCTTGCTTAACTGAGAGTGAATGAATATATGAGAAATCATTTGACGCATTCTACTCAAAACATGTCAAGACATGCAGAGTGCGTGCTTAACTTAGAGTGAATGATATATGAAAAATCACTTGAAGCATTCTACTCAAAACATGAAGGGAGTGTCCTTAAGGGTAAATTAGTAAAAGAATAATAATTTGAAGAGTTCTTCTCAAAACATGTAAAAACATGCAAACTGTGTGCTTAAGAATGAAGGAATATATAAGAAATTGTTTGAAGTATTCTAGTCAAAACATGTCAAACCATTCAAATTGTGTATGGTTCAGAGTGGATAAATATATATGAGAAATTGTTCGAAAAGTTCTACAAAAAAAAAAAAAAAATTCAAAACATGCAGTGTGTGTGCCTTAGGGTGCATGAATATAATGAGAAGCCTTTGGAAGCCTTCTACTCAAAATATGTAAAAACATGAATGTAAAGATATTCTAGCTGTAGTTTATGGGGTGCGTTATATAATTACTTTGTTAATCTTGATTGCTTATTGTTAACCTTAGGAAATGCAAGGTCGCAAATGTCCACGTGATGGGATAGCCACAGGTCTAGAAAAAACTGAAGATCTCGAAGATTTTGTATGGTTAAGAGGGGATGAATATATGAGAAATCATTCAAAGAGTTCTACTAAAAAAAAATATATATATATATATATTCAGAACATGCAGTGTGTGTGCCTTAGGGTGAATGAATATAATGAGAAGCCATATGAAGCCTTCTACTCAAAACATGTAAAAAGATGAATATGGTAAAGACATTCTAGCTGTAGTTTATGAGGTGTGCTATATAGTTACTTTGTTAATCTTGATTGCTTATTGTTAAGCTTAGGAAATGCAAGGTTGCAAATGTCCACGTGATATGATAACCACAAGTCTAGAAAACACTGAAGAGCTCGAAGATTTATGGATCACTTTGCAGTATCAGAAACTTCCATCTTTTATTGTAGGGTGTGTTTACCGTCTCCCAAAAGCACCTTCCAGCTCATTCACCCATCTGCTAGAAACATTCAGAAATATCTGTGTGCGCCATAAATCCATATACATACTTGGTGACTTAAATGATGACTTGCTCTCAGCAGATAACAAAATGAAAAGGGTGATCAACACTGTGAAGTTAACACAAATAGTGACAAAACAGACCAGCATAGCCCCTAATTCTAGGACTCTAATAGATCTGATAATAACAAATAACGTGGAAAGTATACCCTATTGGGACGTAGTTCCCTGCCCAATTGCAGATCACGAGCTCAACATTGCTAAGCTAAATATAAACAAACACAAAAGGAAGCCTCTCTTCAAGACATTCCGGAGTCTAAAAAATTACTTCCCTGATATCTTTTGTGAAGCATTAATCAACAACACAAATGTACTTAATAGAATAATAAACACAGATAACGTCGATTTGCAGGTAGAGATTATAACAAAAGTCTTCCGTGAATGCTTAGATACTTGTGCACCCATTGTAGCAAGAAAAATAACCCGCCCCTCAGCCCCCTGGCTAACTAATGACATCAAAGAGGCAATACAGATCAGAAATCAAATACAAAAAGAGCTAAAAATTAATAGATATGATATGACTCTCCGAGAACTTTACAAGATAGAAAAGAAACGTGTCAGATTTTTCATCAATGTAAGTAAAAAAGACTTTTACAAAAAACAATTTAATGACTCTAGACATGATACAGCAGAAACATGGAAAGTGATAAGAAGCATGATCCCTAATGAAAAGTCTACCTCAGAAAGTTATGAAAATATTACGAAGTTAAAAGACTAAGCGGAAAACTTTAATAGCTATTTTGCTAACGTTGGCAAAATACATACAAGAAAATGCAAGAAAGCATCAACTCAGTGAATATGAGTAATGACTTATATGTCAATTCTTCCAATGAAAACACAAGAGACTACTTCATGATAAACCCTATTGATTGTGCTACCCTAATTCTTACCATAAAAAGCCTAAGAAACTCTGGTTCTTATGGTCCAGATGGTATACCATTTCAATTCATCAAAGATGCTCTACCCATGATTGTATCTTATATTCTAACTAATATGAACACTTCCATTGTTACTAAAAAGATTCCTGACTATTGGAAAAAATCACATGTAATACCTCTGCATAAAAAAGGGGGACAGAGAAGGTGTGACAAACTATCGTCCCATTTCCCTGCTACCCAATTTCTCTAAACTATTAGAAAAAATTGTTGCATGCCAACTTATGTCATATTTAGAGTCAAATAGCCTATTAGCTATTGACCAAAATGGTTTCAGACCGAAGCTCTCGGCGGAAACTGCACTACTCAAAGTTATGAATAGTATCTATAATAATATAGATATGAAAAAAATCTCTCTGCTTGTATTATTAGACTTATCACAAGCCTTCAAGGTGTAAACCATGATATTCTTATAAGTAAATGTACTAACCTAAATACTGATCCGAGCTGGTTTAGAGAGTATCTATTTAATTGCAAACAGTCTATACGTCTTAACAACGTTATCTCTATGCCAAAAAATGTATCATTTGGTGTTCCACAGGAATCAGTACTTGGTCCTAACCTCTTCTCCATTTACATAAATGTCTAGTTGTACAATGTGCAGATGGCACTCAAATACTCCTTAGTGGTGATATTAATAATCTTCCAGAGCTAACCTTAAGAGCAGAAAATACTCTGTCAAAAATTAAAACCTATTTTCAAGAAATTGAGCTGTTGATTAACGAAAGTAAAACACAGTGCATGTTTATTGGCTCAAGGTTCCATATCGCACAAATTTCAGAAAACACAATTAATCAAAAACCTAGGAATTCACTTTGATAACTACATGTTGCTTGATTCCCACATAGATAAAGTATGCAAAAAGGTTATAGGAACATTAATGTACTTATCCCGAATAAAAGACAATTTTGAGACTACCACTCTAATAGCTGTTGTTGAATCTCTAGCCCTAAGTCACATTAATTACTACACAACTGTATGGGGAGCTACCATTAAGACTCAGATAAACAGAAGACAGAAGCTTATTAATTTTGCAGCTCGAGTTGCCCTGGGAGGAATAAGAACATATGACCATATCACACCAGCTCTCAATAAATTTTGGTGGCTACAGGCAGAAAACAAGGTAGCTTATGCTATTTATGTTTTTGTATGCAGAATTTTGGACCATCATTATCCTAACTGGCTATTTGATTTAAAAAACAATCAGGGATATAAAGGGAACCAACATAAGACAGAGCAGTGAGCTCTTTTTTCAGAGAACAAACACAGAAGCAGGTTCATAGATGATCACTATTAAAGTGCCATCTCTCTGGAACAATATTCCAGAGCATCTTAAAAGAGCATCCTCCTTCACAGCTTTCAAAGGCAAACTATAAAGTTTTCTTTTGGACAAATAGTTGTTGCTCATACATAAACTAACTTAATGATTTAATGCAATTTCCCTTAACACTAACCTCTCTATATGTAAACTGATATCGACTTTTCTGTTCTCTAAGTTAAGAACTAATTATTCTTATTGCAAGGAAAACAAATATGGTGATGATGCCGATAATAATGATACTGTATCGAGTGGTATTATTACTACTTTATAATTAACATTATTGTTAAAATTTTTATTACAGCATTATTATTTTCTAGGAAAGCCACATTTAATTTAACTGTATGTATTACCCTCTTACTTATTACTTCAATTACATGTCTACTTATAAGTTACATTTACTTTAAGAAGAATAACCATTGTACAAAAATGGAAATAAATGTTTGTTTTTTTGTTTGTTTTAATGCAAAAACTTGTGTGTAATCGATAAAAAGTTAGAACATATCGAAAGACGAACTCATTAAAGACATCACTATTATAACTCATGAGGATAATTAGGTAGTAATATCTTAAATTCTTGATTTTTTTTTCACGAAACTAGCAGTTAATATCCAAGTTACGGCATGAGTGTGCAAAGTAGCCAGTATCTGTGATTAGTACCAATAAAAAGCTAGAACTCAAGGTTGCATGCCAACTTATGTCATATTTAGAGTCAAATAGCCTATTAGCTATTAACCAAAATGGTTTCAGACCGAAGCTCTCGGCGGAAACTGCACTACTCAAAGTTATGAATAGTATCTATAATAATATAGATATGAAAAAAATCTCTCTGCTTGTATTATTAGACTTATCAAAAGCCTTCAAGGTGTAAACCATGATATTCTTATAAGTAAATGTACTAACCTAAATACTGATCCGAACTGGTTTAGAGAGTATCTATTTAATTGCAAACAGTCTATACGTTTTAACAACATTATCTCTATGCCAAAAAATGTATCATTTGGTGTTCCACAGGAATCAGTACTTGGTCCTAACCTCTTCTCCATTTACATAAATGTCTAGTTGTACAATGTGCAGATGGCACTCAAATACTCCTTAGTGGTGATATTAATAATCTTCCAGAGCTAACCTTAAGAGCAGAAAATACTCTGTCAAAAATTAAAACCTATTTTCAAGAAATTGAGCTGTTGATTAACGAAAGTAAAACACAGTGCATGTTTATTGGCTCAAGGTTCCATATCGCACAAATTTCAGAAAACACAATTAATCAAAAACCTAGGAATTCACTTTGATAACTACATGTTGCTTGATTCCCACATAGATAAAGTATGCAAAAAGGTTATAGGAACATTAATGTACTTATCCCGTATAAAAGACAATTTTGAGACTACCACTCTAATAGCTGTTGTTGAATCTCTAGCCCTAAGTCACATTAATTACTACACAACTGTATGGGGAGCTACCATTAAGACTCAGATAAACAGAAGACAGAAGCTTATTAATTTTGCAGCTCGAGTTGCCCTGGGAGGAATAAGAACATATGACCATATCACACCAGCTCTCAATAAATTTTGGTGGCTACAGGCAGAAAACAAGGTAGCTTATGCTATTTATGTTTTTGTATGCAGAATTTTGGACCATCATTATCCTAACTGGCTATTTGATTTAAAAAACAATCAGGGATATAAAGGGAACCAACATAAGACAGAGCAGTGAGCTCTTTTTTCAGAGAACAAACACAGAAGCAGGTTCATAGATGATCACTATTAAAGTGCCATCTCTCTGGAACAATATTCCAGAGCATCTTAAAAGAGCATCCTCCTTCACAGCTTTCAAAGGCAAACTATAAAGTTTTCTTTTGGACAAATAGTTGTTGCTCATACATAAACTAACTTAATGATTTAATGCAATTTCCCTTAACACTAACCTCTCTATATGTAAACTGATATCGACTTTTCTGTTCTCTAAGTTAAGAACTAATTATTCTTATTGCAAGGAAAACAAATATGGTGATGATGCCGATAATAATGATACTGTATCGAGTGGTATTATTACTACTTTATAATTAACATTATTGTTAAAATTTTTATTACAACATTATTATTTTCTAGGAAAGCCACATTTAATTTAACTGTATTTATTACCCTCTTACTTATTACTTCAATTACATGTCTACTTATAAGTTACATTTACTTTAAGAAGAATAACCATTGTACAAAAATGGAAATAAATGTTTGTTTTTTTGTTTGTTTTAATGCAAAAACTTGTGTGTAATCGATAAAAAGTTAGAACATATCGAAAGACGAACTCATTAAAGACATCACTATTATAACCCATGAGGATAATTAGGTAGTAATATCTTAAATTCTTGATTTTTTTTTCACGAAACTAGCAGTTAATATCCAAGTTACGGCATGAGTGTGCAAAGTAGCCAGTATCTGTGATTAGTACCAATAAAAAGCTAGAACTCAAGGTTGCATGCCAACTTATGTCATATTTAGAGTCAAATAGCCTATTAGCTATTAACCAAAATGGTTTCAGACCGAAGCTCTCGGCGGAAACTGCACTACTCAAAGTTATGAATAGTATCTATAATAATATAGATATGAAAAAAATCTCTCTGCTTGTATTATTAGACTTATCAAAAGCCTTCAACGTGTAAACCATGATATTCTTATAAGTAAATGTACTAACCTAAATACTGATCCGAGCTGGTTTAGAGAGTATCTATTTAATTGCAAACAGTCTATACGTCTTAACAACATTATCTCTATGCCAAAAAATGTATCATTTGGTGTTCCACAGGAATCAGTACTTGGTCCTAACCTCTTCTCCATTTACATAAATGTCTAGTTGTACAATGTGCAGATGGCACTCAAATATTCCTTAGTGGTGATATTAATAATCTTCCAGAGCTAACCTTAAGAGTAGAAAATCCTCTGTCAAAAATTAAAACCTATTTTCAAGAAATTGAGCTGTTGATTAACGAAAGTAAAACACAGTGCATGTTTATTGGCTCAAGGTTCCATATCGCACAAATTTCAGAAAACACAATTAATCAAAAACCTAGGAATTCACTTTGATAGCTACATGTTGCTTGATTCCCACATAGATAAAGTATGCAAAAAGGTTATAGGAACATTAATGTACTTATCCCGTATAAAAGACAATTTTGAGACTACCACTCTAATAACTGTTGTTGAATCTCTAGCCCTAAGTCACATTAATTACTACACAACTGTATGGGGAGCTACCATTAAGACTCAGATAAACAGAAGACAGAAGCTTATTAATTTTGCAGCTCGAGTTGCCCTGGGAGGAATAAGAACATATGACCATATCACACCAGCTCTCAATAAATTTTGGTGGCTACAGGCAGAAAACAAGGTAGCTTATGCTATTTATGTTTTTGTATGCAGAATTTTGGACCATCATTATCCTAACTGGCTATTTGATTTAAAAAACAATCAGGGATATAAAGGGAACCAACATAAGACAGAGCAGTGAGCTCTTTTTTTCAGAGAACAAACACAGAAGCAGGTTCATAGATGATCACTATTAAAGTGCCATCTCTCTGGAACAATATTCCAGAGCATCTTAAAAGAGCATCCTCCTTCACAGCTTTCAAAGGCAAACTATAAAGTTTTCTTTTGGACAAATAGTTGTTGCTCATACATAAACTAACTTAATGATTTAATGCAATTTCCCTTAACACTAACCTCTCTATATGTAAACTGATATCGACTTTTCTGTTCTCTAAGTTAAGAACTAATTATTCTTATTGCAAGGAAAACAAATATGGTGATGATGCCGATAATAATGATACTGTATCGAGTGGTATTATTACTACTTTATAATTAACATTATTGTTAAAATTTTTATTACAGCATTATTATTTTCTAGGAAAGCCACATTTAATTTAACTGTATGTATTACCCTCTTACTTATTACTTCAATTACATGTCTACTTAAAAGTTACATTTACTTTAAGAAGAATAACCATTGTACAAGAATGGAAATAAATGTTTGTTTTTTTGTTTGTTTTAATGCAAAAACTTGTGTGTAATCGATAAAAAGTTAGAACATATCGAAAGACGAACTCATTAAAGACATCACTATTATAACTCATGAGGATAATTAGGTAGTAATATCTTAAATTCTTGATTTTTTTTTCTCACGAAACTAGCAGTTAATATCCAAGTTACGGCATGAGTGTGCAAAGTAGCCAGTATCTGTGATTAGTACCAATAAAAAGCTAGAACTCAAGGTAACAAAACAATAAAGAAAATTCCCCCAGTAGACAGTGAAGTCGGTTTTGCTACCTTTATTGAAATAGCTGGGATAAAAACTTTTAAATGACGGAGAGAGGAAGCCTGACCAAAAATATCTATAAAAGACATGGAGACAAAGACAAAAATGAAAGACGCACTAAATACTCTAAACCCATCGAGTCGGGATACATGGTAATTCATAATTTTTATATTAGGCATTGCATCGTCTTACATATGTATTCATTTACACAAGAGGTGACAGTTCCTCCTATTTACATAAGGTGAAACCCTCTTGTGTTTTCTTTATGAGTGTAACACCGGGACAGGTAAAAAATGGCCCTCAGGAAATAAGGTCCGAGCACGAAGAATACATTAAGATGAAGAAACAGTAAAAGGTTAAAGAAAAGGCAGAGATAAGGTACTGATACACAATCGGAAAAGGACAGGCTGAGAAAATAGTAGAAGTACTGAGGCCCTACAGATATGGCAGGATTAGGCCCTGAGATGACGACAGATACTTTTTGGAAGGAAAATATGGCATAATAATTTGGAAAGACAGAAGGAGGAAGAGAGTTTCAAAGTCTGGAGGTGGATGAGAAGGAGCAGTCACTTCACCGAACAATCCACGAGCTACAAATCTCCACACAGTACTGTAAGACATGATCGCTTGGTGAGTGTTATGCAGCCTTAGCAATGGGGGAGGGAAGCAACCTGCCAACTCATCAAGGCAGCGATGGAAGTAGTAGTGTTAGAAAAGAGAAAGAGGTGATACCTCACGGCAAAGAGAAAGAGAATCCAGATTAAAAATAAGAGAAGGGTCATTAATGAGTCTGACTGCCTTAGATTCAACATTATCAAGTACATAAGTATAAAAAGTAGCATCCCAGATGGGCGAGCAGTATTCTGAGCATACATACAGGCACAAACACACACACACCACACACAAACACACAGACGTACACACACACATGCAGCGACTAAAAACTTAAACCGTTCACGAGAGGAGAAGTTACAAAATTCGAACATAAGGCTCATTACGGGTGTATAATAGGGATCGATATTTTGATATGGCTGGCTCTAGAACTAGAGGTCATAGTTTGAAGCTTCGTAAGAAAACTTCTTTGCAGGATGTAAGGAAATACTTTTTCAGTGTAAGAGTAGTTGATAATTGGAATTGGCTAAGCGAGGAGGTAGTTAATGCTATCTCAATCCATAGTTTTAAGGACAGGTATGATAAGTATCACTAAGTCTAAAATGGAACCGATCAGGAGACGGGAAGATACGAGCTTTGGGCTCTTTCCCGTAAACACAATTAGGTAATCACAATTAGGTAATCACACTCACAAGGGCACATACACCCCTGTCAACAGTACTGAGTTAAGTTGCCAAGTAGTACAGCTGTCTTATTTTCTTCATTTTTTTTGCTTTTCTTTTAGCTTTCTCTTTTACTATTTTTTTTTATTTTGTATATATATTGAGTTAAATGTAAAGTCTAATCCTGTGATAACATATCTTGGTTAGCAAGTGAGTTTATCAGTTAGGAAGAATATATAGCAGAAACAGGTGGGTGCCACCTCAGACACAAATTCGAATTTTCCTTCAGGTTTGACTTTTGTTTTTCTTTTTCTTTTTATCCTTAAATTACCATGGTCAAGTTTTTAAGTTAAGATGTGTGTTACCAGAAAAGAGATAAACTGAGTCACTAAATAGCACTTATATGGAGATAAAAAAATTCTGTGTGAAGCTTAATTAAAAGTTTTTCTCTTTTTTTTCCTCTTTCTCGTCTTCTTTCTATATTCTGTGAGAGGGAGAACATAAAAATGACGCCATCTCTGTCCCAAACCTCTCCCATCCATGGGTCGGTAGGAGGGGTAGCCATCAGGGGACTTAAACAGAAAATCAAGAATTTAGAGGCAATGGTTATAAGCCTTGATGATAAAATTCGGAATATGGATGAAGAAATGAAAGAGAATGAAACACTTAGAGAACAAATAAGATCTTTGGAGGAAGCAAATAAAGCACAAGGGCAGGAGAGAAAGGAACTAGAAAAAAAGAATAAAGAAGCTGGAAGGGGAAAAGAGTCAACTAGAATCTAGAATTTCTAAACAAGAAGATAAAAACAAACAGCTGAATGACAACCTAAAGGAATTAGATGTTAGTTCACTTCTCTCTTCTGAGAGAGACGAGATTGCTGCTTGGAATGTTCAGATTAAGGAAAACAGTTCAGAAAAGAGTTCCAGGAGCTGAATATGGAAAATGATGCCATGAAAACTTCCTTTGCTGATGCACTAAAGGGGAATGTGGCAGTAAAAGAGGCTGTAAAGGTGGTGGCACTGGAAAACATACAAACAGTTGACTATAAAGAGACAGTAATCGAAAAAATGAAAGACGTTGTGATGGAAAGGGCAAACCCACTCATCAGACAGGCACTTGACAAGGAGAAGACAGTGGTAATCTCAGGCATAAGTGAATCCCAGGAGCCAACATGGCAGGGGAGACTTGAAGAAAATAAAGCTAGGGTTGTAGACCTGATAAGAAAGCTTGGAGTAGTTTGTGGTCCTGAGGATATTGTAAACATACACCAACTAGGTAAATATTCGAGGGAAGGAAAGCCGAGACCAACAAAAGTAACCTTTGAGAGAGGGGAAACATGTAGGGAAATATTGTTGAGAAAAAAAAAGTCTAAAAGACCTTCAAGAATTCAAAGAAGTGTTCATTAGACGATACAGAACACAGGAAGAGATGGGAAAGATCAAAAACTTGTTGCAAGAGGCAAGAAGGTTAAATGATGAAAGAAATGAAGAACAGAAGAAAAATTTTTGTTACAGAGTTCTTCCAGACAAAGGGGAGATAAAGAAGATAATGACAGAAGATCAGGTGATGGGGCCTCATTAAGATTGTTATACACAAATGCTGATGGATTAGCTGGTAAGGCAGTAGAATTAAAAGATAGGATTCACAACAGTAAGGCAGATATAGTAGCAATTACAGAGACTAAGTTGAGTGAGGACATAAACAGTGTCACAGTTTTTCCTAAGGGCTTCAGAATACTAAGGGTTGAAAGATCTGAGAGGACTGGTGGAGGGATAGCACTGCTCATAAGTGAGAGGATTCAAGTTGAAGAAATAAACTTGGCTATAGAAAGTGAGTTCAAGGAATTTCTTGTTGCTCGCATAAATACTGGGTCAAAGAGCATTATAATCACTGTTGTATACAACCCACCAAGGAACCAAAATAGGCTTGAAGTTTATGAGGAAAGTCATATAGGTACTATTGAAGTCATAAACTGAGTTGTTAACATGGCACGGGAAAAAAAATGTAGGATTTTGATTATGGGAGACTTTAATCATATAGAGATAGATTGGATAAATCTTGACCCACACAGTGGTGAGGACTCATTCGGGGCAAGATTCCTAGATTGCGTACAAGGGAATTTCCTACACCAACATGTAATGGAACCAACAAGGGCCAGGGGTGGGGATGAGCCATCACTACTTGATCTAGTGTTCACAGATAATGTGTTGGATATTGAAAATATTGAGTATGAACCACCAATTGGAAAGAGTGACCACTGTGTGTTGTTGATGGAGTATATCATTGAAGATATTCTTCCTGAGAGTAGAGGCACTGAGGACATGAGGAGGAACTATCTGAAAGGAGATTACATCAAAATGAATGAGCTTTTTGTAGTTATTGACTGGAGAACCTTATTTTACAATAAATCTGTACAAGAAATGTATGACATCTTTTGTGAGAAATATGGGAAGATAGTAGATTGCTGCATACCTGTCACCAAAGTAGGTGTAATTCATGCCAGAGAGAAATGGTTCGATAATGGGTGTAAAAGAGCTAAGGAGTGGAGAGACAAATGCTGGAAAAGGTATAGGAGGAGAAAAAACATAAATGCCTGGCAAACCTACAAAAGAGCAAGAAATGACTATCTAAGTAAAAGGAGAGAGGCAGAGAGAGACTATGAGAGGGACATCACCAGGAAGGCTAAAGAAAATCCCAAGCTTTTCCACAGCTTTATCAGAGGAAAACTGAAGGTAAAAGAACAGGTTTTAAGGCTAAAGAGAGCGGATGGAAGCATCACTGAGACGGATGAAAAGATCTGCAAAGAATTGAACAAGGAGTTTCAGTCAGGATGTACAGTAGAAAATACCCCACCCCCTCAGATTGCAGTGATAGAAGCTCAAGGGCCGGTATTAGAGAACATCAACCTTACAGCCACAGAGGTATGCAAAGCGCTGATGGATTTAGATGTTCATAAAGCTACAGGTCCTGATGACATATCCCCTCATGTGCTTAAAAAATGCGCAAACTCAATATCAGTGGCACTAAGTATCATATTTAAGGAGTCACTGGAGTCGGGGGAGATTCCAAGATGCTGGAAACAAGCAAATGTGATACCTATCTTCAAAAAGGGAAGGAGGGATACGGCTCTGAACTATAGACCAGTTTCCTTGACCAGCATAGTTTGCAAAGTTATGGAGAAACTACTAAGGAAACATATCTCTCTTCACCTGGAATCCTTCAACTTTTTGTCAGTGAGGCAACATGGCTTCAGAGAAGGTAGATCAACAGTAACAAACTTATTGGAATTTTATGATGAGGTAAGCCAAATCTTACAGGAAAGAGAGGTCTGTGCAGATTGCATATTCCTAGACTTCCAGAAAGCGTTTGACACTGTTCCACATGGGAGACTTATTAGGAAGCTGCAATCAATGGCTAGAATGGGTGGAAATGTTTTGGAATGGATAAAAACTTTCTTAGAGGGAAGGGAACAGAGGGTTAGAGTAAGACACTCAGTGTCTGAATGGAGAAGAGTTAGTAGTGGAGTTCCACAGGGTTCAGTTTTAGGGCCACTTTTGTTCCTTGTATATGTAAATGAACTACCAGAGTCTTTAAATTCATTCATGAATATGTTTGCAGATGAAGCAAAGATTGTGAAGAAAGTAAAAAACGAGAACAATGGTAGAGAACTTCAGGAGGATCTAAATAATCTGCATGAGTGGTCAGAAAAGTGGCTAATGAAATTCAGTACTTCAAAATGTAAGGTAATGAGAATGGGTACAAGTGCAAGAAGGCCCAAGCTTGACTACTCGGTGGCTGGAGTACAACTTCAAGAGACAGAAAATGAGAGAGATCTAGGAGTAAACATACTGGCAGATTTGTCTCCAGAAATACATATAAATGGCATAGTAAGGGCAGCATATGCATTCTTATCAAATTTAAGGGTAGCCTTCAGGCACATGGACAAGGAAATGTTCAGAAACATTTATGTAACCTATGTGAGGCCAAAACTCGAATATGCAGCCCGCTTTTGGAATCCACACTTGAAAAAGCACATAGCTAAGCTTGAAAAAGTTCAAAGACATGCCACGAAACTGGTGCCAGAAATACGCAATCTCAGTTATGATGAGAGGCTGAGGGAATTAGACTTACCATCACTCGAAGCTAGAAGAGTGAGGGAGGATATGGTGACAGTCTTTAAATTCCTTCATGGTTATGATAGAGTGGATAGGGATCGATATTTTGATATGGCTGGCTCTAGAACTAGAGGTCATAGTTTGAAGCTTCGTAAGAAAACTTCTTTGCAGGATGTAAGGAAATACTTTTTCAGTGTAAGAGTAGTTGATAATTGGAATTCTCTAAGCGAGGAGGTAGTTAATGCTATCTCAATCCATAGTTTTAAGGACAGGTATGATAATTATCACTAAGTCTAAAATGGAACCGATGAGGAGACGGGAAGATACGAGCTTTGGGCTCTTTCCCGTAAACACAATTAGGTAATCACAATTAGGTAATCACATACTATATATATATATATATATATATATATATATATATATATATATATATATATATATATATATATATATATATATATATATATATATATATATATATATATATATATATATATATATATATATATATATATATATATATATATATATATATATATATATATATATATATATATATATATATATATATATATATATATATATATATATATATATATATATATATATATATATATATATATATATATATATATATATATATATATATATATATATATATATATATATATATATATATATATATATATATATATATATATATATATATATATATATATATATATATATATATATATATATATATATATATATATATATATATATATATATATATATATATATATATATATATATATATATATATATATATATATATATATATATATATATATATATATATATATATATATATATATATATATATATATATATATATATATATATATATATATATATATATATATATATATATATATATATATATATATATATATATATATATATATATATATATATATATATATATATATATATATATATATATATATATATATATATATATATATATATATATATATATATATATGTATATATATATATATATATATATATATATATATATATATATATATATA
>JAXCGZ010008243.1:27500-46440 GCA_037179515.1 Halocaridina rubra
AAAGCTTAGTAACTGCTCTACCTTTGCAGTTATCCAATTCGCGAACTTCGCAGCACCAGTTTCTGTTTTTATCCTTCACCATCAAATATGCACGTAGGTTGATTTTTTTTTTTTTTTTTTTTTTTTTTTTTTTTTTTTTAGAAGGAATTGATTCAAAAGTTTCTTCCATTTCGATGGGAGGCTTAGAGCGAAAATAAATTTAAAAAGTATATGAGAGGCTCAGACTATCCAGTGACAATTGGAAAACTGTTTAGAGATATACCTATACAACCAAAGAGCTCATATTATCACTGTTCGGTGTTTTTATTTAAATAGGCTTAAATAGCCAAGGAGCTACTGCTTGACAGGATATCGTTTATGTCGGGATTTTGGCTGTTCGGATTTTGAGCATGTCGGTTATCTTGGCCTGTAAGATTTTGGCTCTTGAGAATTTGCCCAGTTCCCGCTCCACATATTATATTTCTTTTACAACTGCAGATCAGGTAATATTGATTTATAAGAATTAAGCCTCCCCAAGAAATCGCTTCACTCCTCATTATGACAGCAGGCTTGACAAGGAGTTTTACTTAAAGGACGTCACGATATATCGTTTCTCCTTTAAAGGTTTCTGGTGGAGAGATAATGTATGGAATTTCCACATTAAGAATATTCTAGACATTCTTTATGTAAACCTGGCGATGATCCATTGTGCTACAAATGAGAGTTCATTAACATCAGTCATATGTCTTTATTAGTTACTGAATAATACTTGAAATTACATACAAAGCTCGCTGTAAGAAGATAAATATTCAAGACAGCTCGCCAACGTCACACACATAAAGTTTTGACACTGATGCTAAATATAATGTAAATAAAATAAGAATATAATTTCATATGAAAATAAATTTACTTCGCTGTCAATTCTAATACAATAAAAGTTTCAAATCATAATATATATATATATATATATATATATATATATATATATATATATATATATATATATATATATATATATATATATATATATATATATATATATATTTTGTTCTCTAGTAACTCAATAATCCATCACCCAAAACACAATATAATATACTTCCGCTTGGAAAGTGAAACATATTCCAAGCGACAAGTAGAGTCACCAGCTGAATAACCCTATATCTTCCCCATACACCAAGAATGAATCTAATTAGACAGTGAATCTTCATATCAAGTAATAAAGTCAGACAGCAGCTTTAATATCACCCTCCCACTGAACTTGTCTGGGATAAGAAAGCTATGTTTCCAAGGTCGTGGTTGTTTCTTTGACATTTTTTTTATTATTAAATACTTTCTCTCAGTCATTAGCACGTACACTATGTGAGTATCTGAGTTATTTATTATTTCTTGTTTATGTATTAAATGCATTTATTTTATTCAGAGGTGCATGAACTCTGTTAGTTTAGATCTACAAGGAGCTGAAACATTATGAGTAATCATGGTACTATTAATGAAAAAAAAAAAAAAAAAAACATGACTATTCCCCAAATGCCTCTACTTTGATTATGTAAAGTATAATTTCATATAGCTTATGTGCCCAGTTATATATATATATATATATATATATATATATATATATATATATATATATATATATATATATATATATATATATATATATATATATATATATATATATATATATATATATATATATATATATATATATATATATATATATTATATATATATATATATATATATATATATATATATATATATATATATATATATATATATATATATATATATATATATATATATATATATATATATATATATATATATATATATATATATATATATATATATATATATATATATATATATATATATATATATATATATATATATATATGTATATATATATATATATATATATATATATATATATATATATATATATATATATATATATATATATATATATATATATATATATATATATATATATATATATATATATATATATATATATATATATATATATATATATATATATATATGTATATATATATATATATATATATATATATATATATATATATATATATATATATATATATATATATATATATATATATATATATATATATATATATATATGTATATATATATATATATATATATATATATATATATATATATATATATATATATATATATATATATATATATATATATATATATATATATATATATATATATATATATATATATATATATATATATATATATATATATATATATATATATATATATATATATATATATATATATATATATATATATATATATATATATATATATATATATATATATATATATATATATATATATATATATATAAAACTGATCTGTTAACGTACAGTCTAAAGTGATAGGAAAGTCCGATTAAATAAAACAACGAATATATATATATATATATATATATATATATATATATATATATATATATATATATATATATATATATATATATATATATATATATATATATATATATATATATATATATATATATATATGTATATATATATATATATATATATATATATATATATATATATATATATATATATATATATATATATATATATATATATATATATATATATATATATATATATATATATATATATATATATATATATATATATATATATATATATATGTGTATGTATATTATATATATATATATATATATATATATATATATATATATATATATATATATATATATATATATATATATATATATATATATATATATATATATATATATATATATATATATATATATATATATATATATATATATATATATATGTATATTTATATGTATATATATATATATATATATATATATATATATATATATATATATATATATATATATATATATATATATATATATATATATATATATATATATATATATATATATATATATATATATATATATATATATATATAGTATATATATATATATATATATATATATATATATATATATATATATATATATATATATATATATATATATATATATATATATATATATATATATATATATATATATATAACCAAATAAGCACATTACAAATGTGAAAACATGAATCATTTTTTTTACCCCGACTGGAACTCGAACCTAGGACTTATGATTATTAAGTCAAGGCGCTACCACTACACCACAGAAGGTTAAAAGGAATCCATCCTTATAGCTTATATCTGCTATACTTAGGAATGAACGCATTCTAACTGAATGCCACTAAGTTCATATTACAGATTCCCCAACCTGATTCGTGGCTTCATTTTAGCATTTAATTCAATTCCCAATCTCATTTGGGCCATGAAATAACCAAATAAGCATATTACATATGTGAAAACATGAATCATATTTTTACCCCGACCGGGACTCGAACCTAGGACTTATGATTATTAAGTCAAGGCGCTACCACTACACCACAGAAGGTTAAAAGGAATGCCACCTTATAGCTTATATCTGCTATACTTAGGAATGAACGCATTCTAACTGAATGCCACTATGTTCATATTACAGATTCCCCAACCTCACTCGTGACTTCATTTTAGCATTTAATTCAATTCCCAATCTCATTCGGGCCATGTAATAACCAAATAAGCACATTACATATATGAAAACATGAATAATTTTTTTATCCCAACCAGGACTCGAACCTAAGACTTATGATTATTAAGTCAAGGCACTACCACTACACCACAGAAGGTTAAAAGGAATCCAACCTTTTAGCTTATATCTGCTATACTTAGGAATGAACGCATTCTAACTGAATGCCACTATGTTCATATTACAGATTCCCCAACCTCACTCGTGGCTTAATTTTAGCATTTAATTCAATTCCCAATCTCATTCGGTCCATGAAATAACCAAATAAGCACATTACATATGTGAAAACATGAATCATTCTTTTACCCCAACCGGGACTCGAACCTAGGATTTATGATTATTAAGTCAAGGCGCTACCACTACACCAAAGAAGGTTAAAAGGAATGCAACCTTGTAGCTTATATCAGCTATACTTGGGAATGAACGCATTCTAACTGAATGCCACTATGTTCATATTACAGATTCCCCAACCTCACTCGTGGCTTCATTTTAGCATTTAATTCAATTTCCAATCTCATTCGGGCCATGAAATAACCAAATAAGCACATTACATATGTGAAAACATGAATAATTTTTTTACCCCGAACGGGACTCGAACTTAGGATTTATGATTATTAAGTCAAGGCGCTACCACTACACCACAGAAGGTTAAAAGGAATCCAACCTTATAGCTTATATCTGCTATACTTAGGAATGAACGCATTCTAACTGAATGCCACTATGTTCATATCACAGATTCCCCAACCTCACTCGTGGCTTCATTTTAGCATTTAATTCAATTCCCTATCTCATTCAGGCCATGAAATAACCAAATAAGCACATTACATATGTGAAAACATGAATCATTTTTTTTACCCCGACCGGGACTCGAACCTAGGATTTATGATTATTAAGTCAAGGCGCTACCACTACACCAAAGAGGGTTAAAAGGAATGCCACCTTATAGCTTATATCAGCTATACTTAGGAATGAACGCATTCTAACTGAATGCCACTATGTTCATATTACGGATTCCCCAACCTCACTCGTGGCTTCATTTTAGCATTTATTTCAATTCCCAATCATAGGGCCTTGACTTAATAATCATAAGTCCTAGGTTCGAGTCCCAGTTGGGGTAAAAAAATGATTCATGTTTCCACATATGTAATGTGCTTCTTTGGTTATTTCATGGCCCGAATGAGATTGGGAATTGAATTAAATGCTAAAATTAAGCCACGAGTGAGGTTGGGGAATCTGTAATATGAACATAGTGGCATTCAGTTAGAATACGTTCATTCCTAAGTATAGCAGATATAAGCTATTAGGTTGGATTCCTTTTAACCTTCTTTGGTGTAGTGGTAGTGCCTTGACTTAATAATCATAAGTCCTAGGTTCGAGTCCTGGTTGGGGTAAAAAAAATGATTCAAGAGAAGAAGGAGACAAAAAATCCACCCAGGGTACATTTACATGGGATTAAGAGATATCAATCTTTAATACCCACCGAGTGTAGTCGGCAATCCCCACTGACTGGCCACAAAATTAATTAAAGTCCATACTTGACTAAATTGTATTAACAAGAGAGTTTTTTTTTTTATGATTGTGACACCAGGACGGGTCAAAAAAAATTATAAAATAAAATAGCCCTCAACGGGCCTGGGCACAAAGAATATATTAAAGTAAAGAGAAACAGAGATGGAGAGTGTAATGACTTGTCAGATGTGAAGGAATAATAATAAATATGTGATGAATATCCAAGAATATTCAGTGTAGTTGTAGGCATAGGAAAAGAACCGTAACTGAAGGAAGACTTAACATCGAACTGTCCTGGACATACCTATTTAAGTTCAAAAAACCTTCAGCTATTGTATCGCATCAGGCGGCTGGTGCCATGAGCCAGCCTACTACATGACTGAAGACTTACATAGTAATTAAATATATATATATATATATATATATATATATATATATATATATATATATATATATATATATATATATATATATATATATATATATATATATATGTATGTATGTATGTATGTATGTATATATATATATATGTATGTATATATATATATATATATATATATATATATATATATATATATATATATATATATATATATATATATATATATATATATATATATATATATATATATATATATATATATATATATATATATATATATATATATATATATATATATATATATATATATATATATATATATATATATATATATATATATATATATATATATATATATATATATATATATATATATATATATATATATATATATATATATATATATATATATATATATATATATATATATATATATATATATATATATATATATATATATATATATATATATATATATATATATATATATATATATATATATATATATATATATATATATATATATATATATATATATATATATATATATATATATATATATATATATATATATATATATATATATATATATATATATATATATATATATATATATATATATATATATATATATATATATATATATATATATATATATATATATATATATATATATATATATATATATATATATATATATATATATATATATATATATATATATATATATATATATATATATATATATATATATATATATATATATATATATATATATATATATATATATATATATATATATATATATATGGATGCATTACATCTTCAATACCGTGGGAATGATTTCACATACATCATGTGTCACTAATTTATAATAAACGAAGAACTATAGATAACTCATTTCTAAAATCAGCAAAATTTGTGGAGAGAGAGAGAGAGAGAGAGAGAGAGAGAGAGAGAGAGAGAGAGAGAGAGAGAGAGAGAGAGAGAGAGAGAGAGAGAGAGAGAGAGAGAGAGAGAGAGAGAGAGAGAGAGAGAGAGAGTCCATAGATATTAGTCAAGGATGCACAAGGATAATGAATGCCTGAAGGATTGAACAAAAGAAATGAAATTTCTGGAATTTACAAAGCAGACAGATTCATTCAGGAGTGGAGACAAAGATACAACTCACACTGAATGAAGGCAGACAAAAAATGAGAGAAAGATAGACTGTGAAAAAGATGCATAATAATGTGAATGAAATATCCGTATATCATAAAAATCTGTGAATGCAATGAAGACAGATATCGTTTAATGGACACTTCTCTACTTTGTATGTTATGTATGCACCCATTAAAGTAAGAATTAAAGCAAACATGAGTCTTGGGATAATGGATGTGTCGTTTATTCATAACGTATTTCACAAAGGCTCCCAATCTCAAAAACCTTCAAGGATATAAGTAGTCTTCTATCTTACATCTCGCAAATGTCTAGACTTAATTCAACTCTGATGGCTGACTTGTGGCTCTACCCAGAATGACTGAGGACTTGGCCTTTGCCTCTCTGTAGACTAGACAAAGATTTACAACTCTCTAACTGAAGTAACTGAATGAACAAGGCTATATGCCTTCTCTAAGCTTCATCTTCAGAAGAGATGAGGACTTGTAGTCCCTTGGTCTATACCAGAACAATTACAGCAAAAGATACACATAGACAGAGATTCCAATTGGATTCTAGCTTGGTAGAGGGAAGGGTCTCCTAGTGGTGACCACATCCAGGGTGGAGTATAAGATATACTGATGGTAGATAATATGTGTCCTTCCTTGTGGAGTGTGGTTTGCAGTTCCACCAACTGCAGTTGCACATGGCCTAGGACTCGGCCACTAGAGGTCCTATTATCTGATGCTGCCCATGAACACTTGTCAACCGAAGCAAGAAAGAGAGCCAGAGACTTTCATCACTTTCCATAGCCTCGCCAGAAAATACATTTTTCCATCAAACCATTAATTGACTATCAAAGATAATCAAAGGTCCAGAATTATCAACCATTCAATAATACTAGATGGGATGACATTAATAATATCAACAATAGCAATAAAGACTAAGAAATACCAAAATGGCAATCATTATACTTTAAAGAAAAATGAAAAGCCTATTCTTCCAATACAATCCTACTTCTGTTAGACTTAAACCATATGGAAAAAAAAAATAGGTTTTGGCACCCACTTCATTTTTTATATCCTTAAGAAACCTGGAAGCACAAATAATTAAATAAATGGAAATCAGGTAGTGCAGTATTCGTATTTTATGCCTGAAGCACTTCTTTTGCTTGACATACTGTAGCTCTCCTTCTCTTCATCCCCACGCCAACACAGAGGAATAAGTCCAGGTTGCACCCATAGTGATCCTGAACGATGCCCATTGGGTTACCACTGTTCATTTGAAGTGTGCCAGGTGCACATACAGCCACTCCTTCCTACTTTAGCTTGGCTATTTAGGAGGTACCCATTTCTGCCCTTCTCTCACCATACCCCATCTAAAGGGCTCAGGTCTACCATCGAAAGTCCTCCTCTGCAACCAGAGATGCATAGAGTAGACATTGAGTAAAAAATAAAAGGGCCTACGTGGCTGTCACAAATACAGTGATTCCTGATATCTCATCTGAGACAAGCACAGGCCAATATATACACACAACCAAGATATCAAGCATACACTGTATCAGTAACTGCTTGCAATCCTCTAAAGGTAAAGGGAGAAGAAAAATAAGAACTTGCACATATGTTTGAACAAAAGGCCATACTGTACAAAAACTAGAGGCTAGTAGTGGTTGATCAAGTAGTAAGCACTAATACAGGGGACCCCCGATTTACGACAAGGTTCCATTCCTGTCAGTTGTTATTACCTGGATATCTCAAGTCAAAAAACACCTAAATTCGAACCTGGGTCCCCCACCATTGCTAAAGATAGATAATCTAAAGCATAGAAACATAATCTAAGTTCTTAAAATAAGTTCTACTGTGGTTGGCTTGCATCTGATAACTGGATAGCTTCATCCCACTTATCCAACTTAGGCAAAAACAGCTAAACACCAGTGAATTAGCACAAGAACAATAGTATGGCAATTGAACGAGAAGTGATCAACACTTCTTCCCCCTTTCCCATTTTCATGGTATTAAGAAATCTTTTCGCTTTCTCCTGAATCAAGAAGACGCTCACTGGGATGCACCGTCGATGTTGGTCATCCAGCCAAGCACTAATAACAACTTAATTTCAGTCATGTTGAAAGTATGTAATCACAGAGAATGAACATGATAAAAAATATGGTGGATAAGGGGTTCAAGTTAAGAGAAGCAATGCCTACAATGGCACTTCTCTTAAAACCACATTCTTATTGTGCTGGCATATTGCTTTCTTTCTTTCTACAAAATTTATAAAAAATGTCATTTGTTTTTTCTTTTGTCTTTTAAAAAGGAACTGTCCCATTAGACATTCTATGTCCTGAATATATGGTTGCTGGAGCGGGGGTTCTTTGGCTCTCAAGTCGTAATAACCTGTACACCACAAAGTGAAATTATTAAGGTCTTCCATCATACTTTTGCACTCTAAACACTTTGTATAATCGTTTTTGTGTCTATTTCAGTTGTTCAATAGTATGATTAGTAGGTTGGCCATGGCACCAGTTGCCCATTGAAAGACCACGACTGAAGGTATTATGGATTCAACTAGGAATGGTCCAGACAGTTATGGGATTAGTTTTCCTTCAGGACGGATCTTTCCATATGCCTATATCTACACTGAATATTCTGGCGTATCCTTTACACATCTCTTGCTATCCTGGGGATTTTGTTACTTCACTACTGGCTAGAAGGTAGACATGCCTAGTGGTAGTAATTGTTCTGCCCTTAACCTTGCACCCCCTAATAGATCTGCTTCTTTCACTCTTCACTATTTTAACATTCGTGGCCTGAACTCTTCTTTCGTCTGTGGAACAGCACTTGGGTACTTCCCTCCATAATCTCCTCCTCCTATCTGAAACCAGCAATCTAGCTATGCTTCCACTGACCCATTTCAAATATCTCACTATAACCTGTATTCTCGTTTTCATTTCAAAGGTGGGGTCTGTGCCTACTGCAACACTAACACTCCTATTGCAAGGCTCATGGACTAGTATCTCCTGACATTAATATTCTCTGGCTAAAGATCTATCTCTCCACTACCACTATATTCCTTTGCTTCTGTTACTGTTCTCCATATTCCACTGAGTTTGTGTCATTCTTTGAATATCTGTCCTCTAGCCATGAGTCCTTGTTATCTTCACACCCACATGCTGAAGTTCTCTTTACTGGAGACTTCAACATACACCACAGTGAGTGGCTTAATTCTCCTCACACTGTTATGGGAGGATATGAGTCCCTTGCTTTCTCTATTACTCATGATCTGGAGTAAATTATCAAACATCCTACTCGTGTTCCCAATCAACACGAACATGCAGCTAACACTCTTGACCTGTTTCTTACCTCTAACCCATCACACTACTCTTATTCTGTGCTTTCACATCTTGGTAAATCTGACCACTCTTTGATCTCAATCTCTTCCATTTTCACACTCTCTCTACCGATTCCTCCTACTCAGTGCTGCCTTTGGCACTTTGAGTGTACCCAATGTGAAGATTTGAATAACTTCCTCTTTGGCTTCCCATGTGATGACTACTACTTTCGGTCCCGCAATCCTAATAAGGTAGCCCTAAAAGTTGTTGAGATAATGACCTCGATATGGAGGTGTACATCTTCTTCTCTACAAAAACTTTTTCTCCCCTAAACCTTGGTTTGACCGTGCCTGATCCATGGCTATTCAGGCCAGAAAAAGGGCACACTGGGCTTATCAAGCCTCATCTTCTGATTTAACACGCTCTACTTTTATTGTAGCTAGGCATCCCTATACTGCCCAGATTCGTAGGTCTAAGACTTCCTTTATAAAAAGAAAAGTTGATTACCTTAATTCCTCTCCCACTGGCAAATATTTCTGGTCCTTAGCTAAAAGCCTCTCCAAAAACTTTTGTAACTCAAGCATTCTCCCTCTCATTCATTTTGATGGTTCTATAGCTTGCTATTCCACTGACAAAGCCACTCTCTTTGGCTCTCATTTTTCTGACAGATCTTTCTCAAAAGAAAAATATAAAATTAATTAGCTATCAAATATTTTACATATAAGCTCAGAAATATACACACCAACAAACAGATTATCTTAATTAGAATAACAGTAATTATAGGTTTTACAAAGAAAAACAATGATTATCTGCAGCTAAACTTCACAAACTAATTAATCTCCTTATCTCTGCGAAACTTCAAAATTGGACCATTAAGAATAGATAAAAATCAAGGCAGCATTCCAACCTGTGTATACTAAAAGGAAAAGATAAATAATAACATTTATCTTCACATACAAAAATTATTCCTTTTTCTTTCTCTTCTTGTAAGTTGACACTTCGAACATATTACAATATACATTTTGCAGTCAAATATAATTATTTTCATCTAAAAACGATCCAATATCACCTCATATAAAATATTTTAAGAATAAGACGTGCATTAGTATATGCAAAATGAAAAATTATTAATATTTCTTTGCACGCAGGAAAATAATAAACTGCTCCTTAGAATTATACTTCAGTTATTTTTCAAAACCTATTAAGGAATTCCAACTAGACAAGAAATTTTGTACTATAAACGTAAAATTGCCACTTTCGTTTTCACTGGAAATATCATTATTTAATAAAAGGAATATTAATACTCAAAATTATCGCAAATTTGAGAGAGTCAAAGAATCATTATGTGACAGAATCAATATAAATGGGTATGAATAAAAATATTTAACAAATTAGTTTTCACAAAAAAAAAAATTATCTACACTCACCTTATCTCATAATCAAGCATTAGAGTATATACGTTTTGTCCACTCACATTATATATATATATATATATATATATATATATATATATATATATATATATATATATATATATATATATATATATATATATATATATATATATATATATATATATATATATATATATATATATATATATATATATATATATATATATATATATATATATATATATATATATATATATATATATATATATATATACATATATATATATATACATATATATATATATATATATATATATATATATATATATATATATATATATATATATATATATATATATATATATATTAAAGAAGCACTAATTCCTACAGTTATTACTAGAAATGGGAACTTCATTTATCTTATATTATGTCAAACTATTTGAAGAATTAAAAAAACTTTAAATGAGGGACTTCTGATTCACTATTAGTTATGGCTAATATGCACGAAATGTATAATCCTCGTATGCATAATTAGAACTACTCATTCTAAGCTTGCTATAAACTACAAAATAATGCATTCTTCGAAGATTATCAATTTAGTTAACAGTAATAGATTTTGCTCTGGTGCCTTTCCCTTCTAAGAAATTTAAAAAACCCTATCAGATTAATTAACAAAAACTAAATGACCGACCTAAAAAGGACCTTTCTTAGGTGAAGCTGCAGTTCCCCTTATACTGCAGTTCCCCTCCTATTCACATCAGAATGTTCTCATCGGAAAAAGTTGACCTTTATGACCATCCGTGTGTAGAATATTTTTCCCGGAGTGTTTATATCATCTCTGGACAGAATGTTCGTGTATTCACGTCATGACATCAGAAGGGAATTGAAAAAAAAATCCGAAAAGACACTCTGTACAAAACAAGTCAACTATTGCTCTCAAAGGTAGTGGAACTCTTTCCACAACACAGTGGTAAACGCATCATAAAAATTCAAGCAAAAAAAGATATAATTACAAATATGACCACTTTTAGCGCAAGTGTCCTGAATATCTCAATGAATGCTGAACTTGACAAACTCTTTCAATCTCAAACTTCGGTTGCAAAATCCATAGAATTTGAAAAAAAAAACACACAACCCAGGAGACCTACATCGAATGATAGAAAGTCTTGCATATAAGGTATGAATTTTGGAAGCAGATGCTGAAGAGGTGAAAGCCTTACAACACAAGGTGTGTTTGCTAGTATCAGACATTGTCCTACTTAAAAGATATAATTTTAGGTTGAAACTGCTATTAGAAACATCTCCACCTCTCAATTCAGTGCTGTCATCTAACAATGATGATGTCCCTTCTATCAACAACCCTCAGGTTTTGCAAACTAGGTTTACTGTCTCTACTCACAATTCCTTCATTGCATTGAAAGATAACTGTGACAGTGGTAGTGAAGAAGAGGTATATCAAGATAAAAATGATAGTCAACAAGACAACCTGAATACACCATCTAGCATAAATAATCAACTCAGTAACAAGTTAAAATATAGTGAAGAAACAACAGTGTCATTCCCCACTACTCCTAACAACACAACATCAGGCACTAACCAAAACAAGATTCTTCCCAGCACAAATAACCAACCTGGTAAAGGGTTGCAAAACAGCGAAGAAGATATAGAACCCATCTCCACTACTCGTAGCAACACAGCAACTATCACTAACCAGGATAACCAAATTACACCATCCAGCACAATTAACCAACCCAGCAATAGGCTGCAAAACAGTGAAGAAAACAGAAAAGACAAAATTGAAGCAGTCTCTAATCTAAACATTCCATCGAAGTCCTCTCCCCCACAGCCACAGTTACCCAATAATGATAGTGCAAGGGTTACAGCTCAAATATATATTTGCATTCCTGGCAACCCCTTTGACAGAGAGATACGTAATATATTGACAAAGCAAGGCATTCCCTCTGAAGAAGTCTTGATTAAAGAGCTTTCTCACAAACCAAATTGAGTCTCCTTCACAATAATGGTATAGAAAGGATTTGAATATGTGGCTTACAAACTGAATCAATGGCCTACAGGAACAATTGTCCAGCCATTTCGCTGGGGCAAGCAGTGGACGCAACCTGGGTTATCTACAAAATATCCCCAACTACAGTCATACCGGAATAAACAGCAAAGAGCTTATGAAACGATCCCCTATCCGCGACACTACAGAAAGAGGCACAATACAAACCTCTCTTTTTGCCGTCCATGCACAAGAGACTTCTCCTGGAGAGATGGCTCTTACAACCCTAGACACTCACCTAGGCATACAAACTTGGCAAGGCCCTATCATACCATGGCACATACTCAAATAAGCGTTACCCATCCAACGGCAGATCCACACACCAGGATCCATGGGCTAACCCCAGAACACACTATAATGATGAATTCCCAGCAGAATCACACAGTTGAAACAAATCATGGACAAATCCAAGAACAAACTACAATTATGACTATGGATACCACCCTGATGAAACATGGTAAGAATGTAACATTAGTACATGTGAAAGCTCAGTCCCTTCTCGCTCATTTTGAGGAAATAATAATGCTAACAAAAGACTACAACATAGACATCCTCTGTGTAAGTGAAACTTGGCTTCCTCCTACAACTGAAAATCAATATGTTAATATCCCAGAGTTTAAAGTATTTCGCAGTGACCATGGCCGAGGGGGTGGGGTTTGTATTCATGTTAGAAATTATCTTAGTGCATCAGAAATAACCACAGGTCTAGAAAAAACTGAAGAGCTCGAAGATTTATGGATCACTGTGCAGTATCAGAAACTTCCATCTTTCATTGCAGGGTGTGTTTACCGTCACCCTAAAGCATCTTCCAGTTCATTCAGTCATCTGCTAGAAACATTCAGAAATATCTGTGTGCGCCATAAACCCTTATACATACTTGGTGACTTTAATGGTGACTTGCTCTCAGCAGATAACAAAATGAAAAGGGTGATCAACACTGTGAAGTTAACACAAATAGTGACAAAACCGACCCGCAAAACCCCTAATTCTAGGACTCTAATAGATCTAATAATAACAAATAAAGTGGAAAGTATGCCCTATTGGGACGTAGTTCCCTGCCCAATTGCAGACCACGAGCTGAACATTGCTATGCTAAACATAAACAAGCCCAAAAGTAAACCTCTCTTCAAGACATTCCGGTGTCTAAAAAATTACTTCCTTGATATCTTTTGTGAAACATTAATCAACAACACAAATGTGCTTAATAGAATTGAATACACAAATAACGTCGATTTGCAGGTTGAGATTCTAACAAAAGTCTTCCTTGAATGCTTAGATAGTTGTTCACCCATTGTAACAAGAAAAATAACCTGCCCCTCAGCCCCCTGGCTAACTAATGACATCAAAGAGGCAATGCAAATCAGAAGTCAAATACAAAAAGAGCTAAAAATTAATAGATATGATATGACTCTCCGAGAACGTTATAAAACAGAAAATAAACGTGTCAGATCTCTCATCAATGTAAGAACCATGATACCAAATGAAAAGAGTACCTAAGAAAGTTATGAAAATATTATGGAGTTGAAAGACAAAGCGGAAAACTTTAATAACTATTTTGCTAACTTTGGCAAAAATACCTATGAGAATACACAGGAAAACATCAACTCAGTGAAGATGGGTACTTGCTTAAATGACAATTCTTCCAATGTAAGCACAAGAGAGTAGTTCAAGATAAATCCTATGGATTGTGCTACCCTAATTATTACCATAAAAAGCCCAATAAACTCTGGCTCTTATGGTCCAGATGGTATACCATTTCAATTCATCAAAGATGCTCTACCCATGATTGTATTTTATATTCTAACTAATATGAACACTTCCATTGTTACTAAAAAGTTTCCTGACTCTTGGAAAAAATCACATGTAATACCTCTGCATAAAAAGGGGTACAGAGAAAATGTGACAAACTATCGTCCCTTTTCCCTGCTACTCATTTTCTCTAAAATATTAGAAAATATTGTTGTTTGTCAACTTATGTCATATTTAGAGTCAAATAGACTATTAGCCATTAACCAACATGGTTTCAAACCGAAACTCTCAACGGAAACTGCACTGCTCAAAGTTACAAATAGTATCTATAATAATATGGATATGGAAAAAATCTCTCTGCTTGTATTATTAGACTTATCAAAAGTCTTCGACAGTGTAAACCATGAAATTCTTATAAGTAAATGTACTAGCCTAAATATTGACCCGAGCTGGTTTAGAGGTATCTCTCTAATCGCAAACAAGCTATACGTCTTAATAACATTATCTCTATACCAAAAACTGTATCATTTGATGTTCCACAGGGATCAGTACTTGGTCCTATCTTCTTCTCCATTTACGTAAATGATCTATCTTCTTTCATTTCTGATTGTCTAGTCGTAAGTATGCAGAAGACACTCACCTACTCCTTAGTACAGTGGTAACGCGCTGGCTTCGCATTCACGAGGTCGAAGGATCGGTTCCCGTCCAAGACTGAGACTTTAAGCTGTTTACTGGCAGGAACTGCTGTGGTTGGACACCACAGTTGGGGTTTGAGGCTTGCCCTGGCTGACGAATACCCATTGTATTGAAATGGAAATAAAGATTTATTATTATTATTATTATTATTATTATTATTATTATTAGTGGTGGAAGGACCGACTGAAGGAGTATCTCAGAGAGAGACAGCTGGGGGAGGAGCAAGTGATGGACCGGAACCAGTGGAGACGACTAGTGAAGAGATGCGACCCCATATGAAAATGGGAACGCAAATAGAGGAAGAAGAAGAAGAAGAAGTGGTGATATTAATAATCTCCCAGAGCTAACCTTAATAGCAGAAAACACTCTGTCAAAAATTAAAACCTATTCTCAAGAAATTGGGCTGTTAATTAACGAATGTAAAGCACAGTGCTTGTTTATTGGTTTGAGGTTCCATATAGCACAAAGTCCAGAAAACACAACAATTAATTTTTGTGGCAATATTATTACACCTAGCAAAACCGTCAAAAACATAGGAATTCACTTTGATAACTACATGTTGTTTAATTCCCACATAGATAAAGTATGCAAAAAGGTTACAAGGACATTAATGTACTTATCACGTATAAAAGACAATTTTGAGACTACCACTCGAATAACTGTTATAGAATCTCTAGCCCTAAGTCACATTAATTACTGCACAACTGTTTGGGGAGCTACCACTAACACTCAGATAAACAGAATACAGAAGCTTATTAATTTTGCAGCTCGAGTTGCCCTGGGAAGAATTAGAAAATATGACCACATCACACCAGCTCTCAATAAACTTGGGTGGTTGTGGGCAGAAACTAAGATCGCTTATGCTATTTATGTTTTTGTATGCAAAATTTTGGATCATCATTATCCTAGCTGGCTATTTGATATAAAAACAGTCAGGGGTGTGAGGTGAACCAACACAAGACAGAGCAGTGAGCTCTTTATTCTGAGAACAAACACAGAAGCAGGATCAAAGATGATCACTATTAAAGGGTCAACACTCTGGAACAATATTCCAGAGCATCTTAAAAAGGCATCCTCCATTACAGCTCTCAAAGGCAAACTATATAGTTTTCTTTTGGACAAATAGTTGCTGCTCACACATAAACCAAACTTAATGATTTATACAATTTCCCTTAACACTAACCTCTCTATATGTAAACTGATATCGACTTCTCTGTTCTCTAAGTTAAGAACTAAATATTCTCATTGTAAGGAAAACAAATATGGTGATGATGCCGATGATAACGATACTGTACTGAGTGTTAATATTACTATTTTATTATTAACATTAATGTTAACATTTTTATTTCAGCATTATTATTTTCTAGGAAAGCTACATTCAATTTAACTGTATGTATTACCTTCTTACTTATTAGTTCAATTACATGTCTTTTTATAAGTTACTTTTACTTTTAGAAGACTAACCATTGCACAACAATGGAAATAAATGTTTGTTTGTTTATTTGCTTGTTAGTTTGTTTGAAATTTGGGGAACCCTTTGGCCGAAATTTGGGAGATACTTGACCGACTTTGGAAAATCTTGAAAAAAACACAGAGGTCTCCCTTCTTACACTTTTTTTTGCTTATAAAGGCGATATTTGCTTGCAGATATCGCTGGTAGACTCACAATCTTATCGCTGGGAATCATAGGTGCCATATTTGTCTGCTCCTCGAGGGCTCAGCTGCTTGGGGAAACTCAATCTCTAATGCCGTACTTTATCACGTTTCATATTAGTCTTCATAATTCGTTCCACTGCAATATAGCAAATTATGATGTACCCTTCTTTACTTCGTTTGTCATATATATAGCCGTTCGATTAAGTGTAAATTCAGGCATGGGTCTTGGATGAATGAACGTGACATTTATTCATGAAGTACTTCACGTCACCTGCTAGCCCTAAAAGCCTCCAAGGATATAGGAAATCTTCTACCTTGCATTTTGCTACTGTCTGGGCTTAACTCAGCCCTTATGGCTGACTGATGGCTCTATCTAAAATGAATGAGGATTGACCTAGCCTATCTGTAGACTTGACTAAGAATTACAGCTCTCTGATTGAACTAACTGCATGAACAAGACTCCTCTTTTTTTTATAATCTTCTTCAGTTTCCGTGGAGGCGGGGACTTGTAGTCCCTAGGTCTATGCCAGATCAATTGCATCAAAAGATACACATAGAGATTCCAGTTGAGTTCTGGCTAAAGGGAAGGGAGGGTTTTCAGGTGGCAACCACCTTCGGAGTGGAGCATAAGATCTACTGATGGTAGATCACACATGTCCTTTTTTGTAGATTGTGGTTTCCGTTTCCGGCGAGTGAAGTCACACGTGGCCTGGGACTCGGCCAGCAAATGTTCTTCTACCAGACTCTGCCCATTAATACTTGTCAACCGCAAGATACAGAACCAGAGACCTTAGACACGTTTACGGTAGGTGGCAAAATTTGTTTTTTCATATATTTTTCATATTTGTAACCAAAGCTTTTAGAAAACACCAGAATACTTAAAAACTTATCATTTCTGAAGAAATAACTTTATATAATATAATTTTGAAAACATAAGGTTACAGTAATGATGCCGAATATGCCTTAAAAAGTAAACAGTTACGCAATTTTGGCCTATCAGGTGGAACAATATATCCATTTCAAGCCGAATTAGACATCAGTTTCATTATATTTCAAAACATGTGAGAACTTGAAGTTATTAGTAATTCAAAAGCAGCCAATATAATTCATAAGCAAACCTTAAGGATAATAAAGAAATGTTACAATTGTTATTTTTTTTCAAGAACCGCTGAGCACAATTTATCTTACATTTTTCCTTTTAGAATAAAAATATTAAAAATCTGGAAATCGATATATTAATACCCCTTTTAGCTGAAAAGTAGCCCCTTTCTTCAAAGAATTGCATAATAAAAACAATTTACTATTACTGCCTTTTACTGTGATCCAAAAACCATGACATACAATATCGATCACAGGTTGT
>JAXCGZ010008244.1:7500-10000 GCA_037179515.1 Halocaridina rubra
TTTTCAGTCCTCTATCCTCCATCACTCTTCTCCACTCCTCAAGCTTCTCCTCCTCTACCTTTCGTCTGTTGCTGCACAGGACAATGTCATATGCAAAGAGCATACACCATGGTGACTGATCTCTAATACCCTTAGTTACTACGTCCGAGACCAGATCAAATAGATATGGACTCAAAGCAGACCCTTGATGCAGACCAACATTTACTGAGAGACCTTTCGTCAAGCCCACACTGCTCTTAAGATTTGCCTCTGCCCTCTCATACATATCTTGGATGATTCTTACATATTTCTCGGGGACTTCCTTTTCTCTAATACACCTCCACACCTCTTGACGGGGTACTCGATCATATGCATTTTCCAGGTCAATAAAGTCCATATGCAGTCTTTCTGTTTCTCCCGATGCTTTGTCATCATTTGTCTCAAGGCAAATATGGCATCCACTATTCCTCTTCCAGGGATGAAGCCAAACTGTTAATCTCCAATTGTCGTTTCCTCTCTGAGTCTCCTCTCATTGATCTTCTCCCATATCTTCATAGTATGACTTAACAATTTTACACCTCCATAGTTTCCACACTCCCTTTATAAATTGGGATTATTAGGCTTCCTCTCCACTCCTCTGGCATCTTTTCCTGACTAAAAATCTTTTGCATTAAGTCTCACAAGATATCTATGCCTTCCTCTCCTAGATTCTATTATACCTCCACTGGCATCTTAGCAGGTCCTGCTGCCTTTCCGTTTTTCATTTTCCTTACTGCCTGCTCTACCTCTCTTCTAGTCACTGTTGTTGTAACTGCTTCATTTGGAAGTCCATCTTCAAATACTACTCTTCGTTTTCTCTTCATTTTGTAAGCCTTCAAAATAACTTTTCCATCTGCTTTTTATTTCATCCTCTTCTGCTAGAACTACTCCATGGTTATCCTGTATTTGTATTACTTGGGTCAAGTCCTTGGATGAAGCATCTCGTGCCTTGGCAATTCGCCATATTTTTTTCTCTCCTTCTGGTGTTTCCAGCTCTTCACAGACTTCATTCAATGTCTATGCCTTTGCTTTTGCTCCTGCTCTCCTTGCCTCTTTCTTTGCCTGCTTGTACTCTTCTTTATCCTGCTCCAGGCCTAATAAATCTGCCTTTTTCTTAGCTTCTTTCTTGTTCTTCACTCATTCTTGCACTTCCTCATTCCACCACCATGACTCTTTATCTTTTGGGGGTTTCCTTCCTGATGACTTTCCAAGTACCTCCTCACCAACCCTCAAAATCACCTTACTATTCTCTGTCCACCATTCTTGTACATCCTCATGCAACCTTATCGCTTCCCACACTCTGATCTTAAACATAGCTCTCAGCTCTGCATCTTTCAATCTCCACCACTTTATCTTTTGTTCCATCCTCGGCTTTTTACTTTTCCTACATTTCCTGAGCCTGCAATCAGTTACTACTATCCTATGTTGCACTGCTACACTCTCCCCATTTATTACTTTACATTTGCTAATCTCCTTCAGATGGTCTCTCCTACACAACAATAAATCTGTCTGGCTCTCCCTCCCTCCACTACTGTATGTAATCAATCTGTTATCCTTTTTCTCAAAAAATGTGTTAACCAATGCCATATCAAATGCCACTGCAAAATCAATCACTCTCTCTCCCTCCTCATTTCTCTCACCAACCCCCCAGCCCCCATGAACTCTAAATACCCCAGCCCTCCCAATTCCCAAGTGGCCATTTAGATCTCCTCCCAAAATTATTCTCTCCCTTACAGGAATTGTTTTAAGCTCCTGGTCCATTTCCTCCCAGAATACATTCTTCTCCTCCGCTGTACAACCAGTTTGGAGGGCATAGGCACATACCACATTGACTACTGTTTCTCCCAGTCCCAGCTTTAAACTCATAATTCTGTCACTCTTTCTATTCACACCAAGCAAGCTTTCCTTTAGGTCTATGGATAGTATTATTCCTACACCATTCCTCCCTTCCTCATTTGCTCCACTATAGAAAAATTTTCAACCCTCACCGAGTTCCCTCGTCTTATTTCCTTTCCACCTGGTCTCCTGCACACACAGCACTCCAAGTCACCTCCTCTCCATCAGGTCCGCCTATTCTCGCCCCTTCCCAGTCATCTGACACTCTCTCTCGACCTTGCCTCTTTAACCCAGCCCGCCATGACTGGGTAGCCATTGCAGTCTTTCCGGAGGGGTCAGGCAGAGCCCCAATGCGTCAGCTATGGGGAACGCCCTAGTATGGTGACTATTCTCGCTATTTGTACTGGCCAAGTTTTAATTTTGGCAAAATTTTTATGGCCAGATGCCATAAAATGCAATAAATTAGACTAAGATGGTAAGATACAAGAAATTAGACTAAGATGGTATAGTCATGCCGTTAGGAAGGATGATTACTATGTTGGGAGGAGGGTGATGGAAATGGATATACAGGGTTGGGGAGGGAGGGGGAGACCAAAGGCGTAGGTGTATGGATTACATCAATGACGACCTAAGGTCTAAAGGTTTG
>JAXCGZ010008244.1:15000-22500 GCA_037179515.1 Halocaridina rubra
TAGCTAGGAATCACTGTACTGCTCAGATTTGAAGGTCTAAGGCTTCCTTTAGAAGAGGGAAAGTTGATGACCTTAACTCCTCTCCCACTGACAAATGCTTCTGGTTCTTAACCAAAAACCTCTCCAAAAACATCTGTAACTCAAGCTTTCCCCCTCTCATTTGTTCTGATGGTTCTATAGCTTGCTCTCTCACTGACAAAGCCACTCTCTTTGGCTCTCATTTTTCTGCCAACTCTTCTATCAACGATTCCAGCACACCTGTTCCTCAGTCTTTACCCCCTCTATAACCCTCTGCCCTCCCTTCTCCTTTCTGCATGCAAAGTTCAAAGGTCCTTTGCTCGATAAAGACTAACAAGGAATCTGGTCCCGATGGTATTTCTGCAAAGTTCCTTAAGGAGTTTGCAGATGAACTGGCTCCCGTGCTTTGCTGTCTTTTTCACCTCATTCTGTCAACCAGTATCTATCCTTCATCTTGGAAGCATGTCTAGTGAAACCTGTTCCTAAGAAGGGTGACCGCTCTATTCCTTCTAACTACCAATCCATTGCCCTAATCTCCTCTATTACTAAAGTTTTCAAATTTTGCTCAATTCTCACTTTTTGAAACGCCTTGAATCTAACTCACTTATCTCCGATTACCAGTACGGCTTCCGCAAGGCAAGATCCACTGGTGATCTCTTGTCCTATCTTTCCCATGTATGGTTATCTTCTCTGAGGAACTATGAGGAATCCTTTGTCGTCGCCCTTGATATCTCTAAGGTTTTTGACAGAGTCCGGCACAAGGCTCTGCTGACCAAACTCCCTGCCTATTGCTTTACCCCTTTTTTCTGTTCTCTGATTTACAGTTCTCTTTCTGATCGTTTTATATCTGTAGTTGTTGATGGTGCGACATCTAGCCCTTTCTCTGTTACCAGTGGTGTTCCACAGGGCTCTGTTCTTTCATCAACTCTGTTCCTTCTCTTCATCAATGATCTTTTACAATCCCCATATTCCTCTCTTCTCTCATGCCTGTGCTGATGAATCTATCCTTCAGTTGTATTCTGCCTTTTATTCACAACCTTCATTTGCTACTTGTAATCAATCTCGTATCACTCTCTTCTACTCCTAAATCCGATTTGCAGAGAGTATCTGAGTGGGGCTCTCAAAATTTAGTTAATTTCAATGCCTCCAAGACACAGCTTCTGGCTATCTCTTTATCTTCTTCTCCTCCTGATAACCCTATTGTTTTTGAAACTAATGAAATTTACACTCTTAGCTCTATCAACATATTAGGAATCCATATACCCTCTAACTTGTCTTGGAGGAATCACATAATCCAAATTTCTAAATCTTCATCCAAAAAAATCTAGGGTTTTGTTTCATTTTCGTCATTGCTTTTCCTCTTTGCAGTTACTTCAAATTTACAAAGGTCTTATCCGTCCCAGCTTAGAATACTGCTCACGCATCTGGGTTGCTTCTTCCTTTACTTATCCTCTTGAGAGGGTTGAATCTAAATCAGTCACACTCATTAATGATCCTTCTCTTACTTCTAGCCTGGATTCTCTCTCTCTTCAGAGTTAGGTATCTTCTCTTTCGCTTTTCTATCGCTACTACATTCATCGCTGCCCTGATGAGTTGGCGGGTTGCATCCCTCCCCCACTGCCGAGGCCGCCTAACTGTGTGGAGATTTATAGCTCGCAGATTGGTCAGTGCAGCGGCTGCTTCTTCCCATCTCTCTCCAGTCTCTAGAACTCTCTTCCTCCTTCTTCCTTTCCTAACTTTTATGACCTTTCATCCTTCAAAAAGCAGATCTATCGTCATCGCATAGCCTAGTCCTCCATATCTCTGGGTCCTCTGTACTTTGACTGTTTGTTTCTGTCTGTCGTTTTCCTTTGTGTGACATTGCCTCATCTCTGCCTTGTCCTTAACTTTTTCTTTTCCTTCGTCTTGGTATTTTATCGTGCCTGGGTCTTTTTTGATGAGGGCAGTTTCTACCTGTCCCGGTGTCACACTCATAAAAAAAATGAAATATATATATACATATATATATATATATATATATATATATATATATATATATATATATATATATATATATATATATATATATATATATATATATATATATATATATAAAAGTTTTTAAATTTCATAATATTTTGTTTTTTTGCAATTGTATAATTTTTTTTTTTATAATTTAATATCTGTAACCAATTCAGTCTCCATGAAATCCTTTCCTTCTCTTGCCATCTTATGCGACATAAGCCCCAATTAAGAAAAAAGTTACATCCATCTGAGTCTGTTGCGGAACTGATACTGTACCAGGTGAAGGAGTGGCTGGCTCATAGAATGTGTCAGCATGCTATGAGCCAACCACTCCATCCCCATGGAGTGGATGGCTCTCATAGCATGCTGCCACATGATCTGACCTTGCCACTGCCAAGGCCCTGCACAGAACTAGTCGTAAGAAACGCTCATGAAATGACAACGGCTGATATAGTCATCATAGCGTAGCCGATATTATCAAATTATGCATTCCACTGTCATTACAACTCTAACTTCTTCTTGGCGGTGCTTGAGCCAAAGGTTAGCAGAGTCGTTCCATCACCTATTTCTTCCGTTATACTGAAGGTATTTTCACCCAAATAACTTCAAGCGCTCCTACTATTTTCAGTGCCGCACCCCGAGCTAGGTTTATGAGGTTCTTCTCTTGTCATTGCTTTGAAATGGGAAAATTACTTTTCCTCGAGTGATGGTTCTATTGATATCTATGTAGTCAACATTAATGCCTCACTCTTTCAGCTCTTTAATTCCGAACTGGATCGTCCGGTTGGTCAATGGTCTTTCCTTTTCAAATGTAAATGGCCTTCCTGGTCTGACATTGATTCCTATGACAGCTTATCTTCGTATATTTTTTTTCATTTTTAATATTTCTCCAGTAGTTTCTTGTATGTTGTTTTAGGTTGATTCCCTCCCCAAATGCACGAGGTCATTACCCCCGCCTTCAAAAATTACTAATCCAACGCATTTGTCATTTAACTCGGTGTTTCGTGCAGCAAACTGTCGTATTTTATTCACATGCACTCCTCTACCTCACGAGACCTGGAACTTTTGATGCGGCCTTTTCTTGTAAGTCGGCAAGATACTTTGTCATATAGTCGCCATAAATATCAATGGCAGGCTTCCCTGTTGTGTCAGTCTCCCCAGTGGTATAGTGTTGTTTGATCTAAATGATTTTCATATTTCCAAAATCCCTTCTGCTTTGAGGTTTTGTTTTTTAATTTGGCTTAACCACCACCTTTGCATTGCAGATATATGCTGTTCTTTTTCTTCTTCTTCTGTTCTCTATTGTTTTATTTCCCATTCTTTCAACGTTTTCTGCTTCTTTAGTTCAACAACATTCACTGCCCGACAAGCCATTGCCAAAATGCTGTTATGATTTTCTGTTCTCTTGCTCTCTGTTTTCGATTTATTAGTAATTTCTGGCTTATTTTGCTCTTTATATATTTTCATTTCTATTTCATGCTGAAACTTCTTATCAGCGACTTGCTGTTTTGTGTTCTTCCATCATTTTTTTGTATTTTCCCTTCCTTTTCTTCCATTCTTTTCTGCATTTTATGTAGTGCCTTTGCCAAACCCAGCCACTGAGGGGAGCAAGCCAGCCTCAACTTGGTGCCGGTCCCAAGCCCTGGTAGATGGGGGAGAATTGGCGTCAGGAGAGGCATCTGGCCATGAAATTTTGCCAAAACCAAAATATGGCCAGTACAGATAACGAGAATAATCACCATACTAGGGCGTTCCCCTTAGGCGACGCGTTGGGGCTTCGGCTGACCCCTCCGGAAAGACACCAAGGGCTACCCAGTCATGGGAAGGCTGGGTTAAAGAGGCAAGCTCGAGGGAGAGTGTCAGATGTGGTGCTGCGGGTGGGCACTCTTAATGTGGGGACGATGACTGGGAAGGGGCGAGAATTAGTGGACCTAATGGAGAGGAGGAGAATTGGAGTGCTGTGTGTGCAGGAGACCAGGTGGATAGGAAATATGGCGAGGGAACTGGATGAGGGTTGCAAATTGTTTTATAGTTGAGCAAATGAGGAAGGGAGGAATGGTGTAGGAATAATACTATCCAAAGACCTGAAGGAAAGCTTACTTGGTGTGAATAGAAAGAGTGACAGAATTATGAGTTTAATGATGGGACTGGGAGAAACGGTACTCAATGTGGTATGTGCCTATACCCCACAAACGGGTTGTACAGCGGAGGTGAAGGATGCATTTTGGGAGGAGATGGACCAGGAGCTTAGAACAATTCCTATAAGGGAGAGGGTAATCTTGGGAGGAGATCTAAATGGCCACTTGGGAATTGGGAGGCCTGGGATAAGAAGAGTTTATGGTGGCAGGGGGTGGGCGAGAGAAATGAGGGGGGAGAGAGAGTGATTGATTTTGTAATGGCATTTGATCTGGCATTGGTCAACACATGGAAAGTCATCAGGAAGGAAACCCCCAAATGATAAAGAGTCATGGTGGTGGAATGAGGAAGTGCAAGAATAGGTGAAGAACGAGAAAGAAGCTAAGAAAAAGGCAGATTTATTAGGCCTGGAGCAGGATAAAGAAGAGTACAAGCAGGCAAAGAAGGAGGCAAGGAGAGCAGTAGCAAAAACAAAGGCAGATAAATTGAATGAAGTCTATGAAGAGCTGGAAACACCAGAAGGAGAGAAGAAAATATGGCGAATTGCCAAGGCTCGAGATGCTGAAACCAAGGGCTTGACCCAAGTAAGACAAATAAAGGATAACTATGGAGTAGTTCTAGCAGAAGTAGATGAAATAAAAAGCAAATGGGAAACTTATTTTGAAGGATTACTAAATGAAGAGAACCCAAGAGCAGTATTTGAAGATGGACTTCCAAATGAAGCAGTTACAACAACAGTGACTAGAAGAGAGGTAGAGCGGGCAGTAAGGAAAATGAAAAATGGAAAGGCAGCAGGACCTGATAAGATGCCAGTGGAGGTATGGAAGAGTCTTGGAGAGGAAGGCATAGATATCTTGTGGGACTTAATGCAAACGATCTTTAGTCAGGAAAAGATACCAGAGGAATGGGGAGGAAGCTTAATCATCCAAATATATAAAGGGAAGGGAGACATTCAGGAGTGTGGAAACTATGGAGGTATAAAGTTGTTAAGTCATACTATAAAGATATGGTAGAAGATCATGGAGATGAGACTCAGAGAGGTAAAGACAATTGGGGATGAACAGCTTGGCTTCATGCCTGGAAGAGGTCATAGTTATAGATTTTATTGCCAAATATTCAGTATACATACAGGAATAAATATGTATATTATATTCAGAGACATTAGCCTGCTGAGCAAGAGCACCTTGGCAGGCAGTTTAATATACATTTCACATAATTTAAAGCATGACGGCAATAGTTAACAAAAGCTCCAATATAGCAATCTCATACTTATCTTGTAATAGAACAAAACAGTAGCCTGACCTTAATCTGGACATAATGATGCACCAATACTGTATTAATTATTAATCAACAGCTGCTTGATTTTGCCTAGTAAATAAATGCTGTTTGAGTTTCTTTTTAAATAAAGTTATGCCAGTTCTTGTTTTTAAATCTTCTGGTAATGCATTCCAACATTTTGGGCCAAAACAGTGAATAGAAAATTTTTACAAGGTTGTTCTCGACTGTGGACATATCAAGTTTATATTGTTACCTCTGGTTATATGATTGTGTTGCATAACTCTAAATAATTTTCTGTTATCATTAACATCACTATGTATAATAATAAGACATATATACCGTATCAAGTAACTAAATTTAAGCATGTTTAGCTCCTTGAATAAAGAGGAAGTTAAGTCATATTTTCCACTATATGTAATAGTTCTGATCAGTCTTTTCTGAGTTACAAATACATCCCTTACAATTGATGGACAAGTACAACCCCAGATGGACATACAATATATAATATAAGGATAACACAGGGAATAGTATATGCATTTTAAGGCCTCCTTTGTTTGGTTGTGGCGAATTTTATACAAAATTCCACCCGTCTTGGACAGTTTTGAGCAGACAGATTGAATATGATATTTCCAACTTAAATTTTCATCAAAAATTACTACCAAAAATTTCTTACAAGCAACTCTTTTAACTTCATACCCATTCATATTAACTTGACCAATATTGTTTACTACAGATCTATTTTGAAAGAAGATATAGTCAGTTTTGGAAACATTTAGCTTTAATTTATTAACAGAGACCCAGTTGTTAATTTTGTCTAGTTCACTATTTAAAACAGAATGCAGGTGGTCAAGGTTATTATCATGCAAGAGAAGGTTGGTGTCATCTGCATAAAGAATATATTTGAATTTATTACTAGCATTGGAAATATCATTTATATAAACTAAAAATAACAGTGGGCCCAGTATTGATCCCTGTGGTACTCCCCTCTCAATAGTTTGCAACAAAGATGCTTTCCCATTACAATATATGGCTTGTTTTCTATTTTTCAAGTAGCTCTTAAATAACTGTAATGGTGTTCCCCTAATACCCACACAAGTTAGTTTTTCTATTAGTATATCATGGTCTAATGAGTCAAATGCTATGGACAAGTCTAGGAAAACCACTGCAACAAAGTTTTTATTTTCCAAATTTTGATAAACATCACTTGTAAAGTTCATTGTTGCTTTTTCAGTGGTCTTATTATTACGGAATCCTTATTGATTTTCAGATATTAAGTTGAACCTTTCAAGGAATTCCTTAAGTCTGTGAACAATCGCTTTTTCAAACACTTTACTTAAGGACGGTAAGATTGATATAGGTCTATAGTTATTTTCATCATCTTCAGTGCGTGACTTAAATATAGGTATTACTTTCGCACTTTTTAGTTTGTCTGGAAAACATCCTTGCTGAAAACATAGATTGATTATGTGGGTAAGTGGGGTACCAATGTAATGGGCAGTGACCTCGAGTAGTTTTGATGGAATTTCATCATATCCCGATGCTGTATTTGGTTTTAAGGTTTTTATATATTAAATGACTTCCTCCCTTGTTACAGGATACAAGTAAATCGAAAAGTCTGGTGGATTATTAAGAAACTGTCTGTGTGAGTTTTGTTGCACATTTTGTTTTCCCGTGTTGGTTGTGCTATAGTTAAAATAATGATTGTTAAAGATATTAGCAGTGTGATCATTATCATTTTTTATTTGATTTCTTTTGAATGATTAATTTGTTTTCGTCCCATTAGGCTGTTTATAGTATTCCAGGTGAACTTGCTGTTTCCTTGTGCCTTCTTAAGCTTATCGTGAAAATATCTATTTTTTTTTGCAGCTCGAAGTAGTGTTACTAATTTGCTCCTGTAAGCTTTATATCTAGTTCCAAAAGACAAAGGCCATTTTGATGCAAGTCTTTCTAATCGGTGTTTTTCTTTGATACTATTTTTTAATCCTGCAGTTATGTGTTGGCATCTGTAGTTTTTAGTATTTACAGTCAATTTTCTTAGAGGAAAGCAGTCTAGAAATTTATCTC
>JAXCGZ010008244.1:27500-30000 GCA_037179515.1 Halocaridina rubra
TAAGAGGGAAAGTTGATGACCTTGACTCCTCTCCCACTGACAGATGCTTCTGGTTCTTAGCCAAAAACCTCTCCAAAAACTTCTGTAACTCAAGCTTTCCCCCTCTCATTTGTTTTGATGGTTCTATAGCTTGCTCTCCCACTGACAAAGCTACTCTTTTTGGCTCTCATTTCTCTGCCAACTCTTTTAAAAGCAATTCCAGCACACATGTCTCTCAATCTTTACCCCTCTCTAACGCTATGCCATCCCTAATCCTTTCTTCAAGTAAAGTTCATAAGGTTCTTCGCTCGCTAAAGACGAACAAGGCATCTAGTCCCGATGGTGTCTCTGCAAATTTTCTTAAGGAGTTTGCAGATGAACTGGCTCCCGCGCCATTCAACCAGTATCTATCCTTCATCTTGGAAGCATGCTCTTGTTCAACCTGTTCCAAAGAAAGGTGACCGGTCTACTCCTTCAAACTACCGACCTATTGCCCTAACTTTTTCTATTGCTAAAATTTTCGAAATTTTTCTCGATATTCACTTTTTGAAAAGCCTTGAATTTAATTCGCTTATCTCCAATCACCAGTACGGCTTCCACAAGGAAGTTCTACTTGTGACCTCCTGTCCTATCTTACTCATGTATGGTCATCTTCTCTGGGGAACTATGGGGAATTCTTTGTCGTCGCCCGTGATATATCTAAGGATTTTGACAGAGTCTGGCACAACACTGTTGGATAAAGCTTCCTGCCTATGGCTTTACCCATTCTCTCTGTTCTCGGATTTTCAATTTTCTTTCTGACAGTTTTATATCAGTTGTGTTGATGGTGCGACATCTAGCCCATTTCCTCTTACCAGTGGTGTTCCACAGGACTCCATTCTTTAACCTACTCTGTTCCTTCTCTTCATCAATGATCTTCTACAATCCCCTTCTTCCTCTCTTTTTCACGCCTTTGCTGATGATTCTCCCTTTCACTTTTCCTTTACCTTTTCTTCACAACCATCACTTGCTACTCATAATCAGTCTTGTATTACTCTTTCTTCTACTCTCAACTCCGATTTGCAAAGAGTATCTGAGTGGGCCACTCAAAATTTAGTTAAATTTAGAGCCTCCAAGACACAGTTTTTAGCTATCTCTTTATCTTTTCCTCCTCCTGATAGCCCTATTGTCTTCGAAACTAATAAAATTTACCCTCTTAACTCTATCAACATATTAGGAATCCATATAGCCTCTACCTTGTCTTGGAGGAATCACATAATCCAAATTTCTAAATCTTTATCCAAAATATTGGGGGCTTTGTTTCGTTTTCGTCACTACCTTTCCTCTTTGCAGTTATATAAAATCTATAAAAGGTCTTTTCTTTTCCTACTTAGAATACTGCTCTTGCATCTGGGGTGCTTCTTTATATACTTATCTCCTTGATATAGTTAATCCTAAGGCAGTCTGACTCATTAATTACCCTTCTCTTACTGCTAATCTAGATTATCTCTCTCTTCACCTTAAGGCATCATCCCTTTCTCTTTTCTATTGATACTACTTCCATCACTGCTCTGATGAATTGGCGAGTTACATCCCTACCCCACTGTCGAGACCACGTAACAGTTGCCAAGGGGTTTTGTCTCACAGATACTGTGTGGAGATTTGTACCTCAAGTATTGGTCAGTGTAGCAACTGCTTCTTCCCATCTACCTCCAGACTCTTGAACTCTCTTCCTCCTTTTACCTTTCTTAATTCTAATGACATATCTTCCTTCAAAAGGCGGATCTATTGTCATCTCAGGCCCTAATATTCCATATCTCTAGGTTCTCAGTACTTTGACTATTTTGTCTGTCTGTCGTTTTCCTTTGTGTATCATTACCTCATCTCTGCCTTGTCCATAATAATTTCCTTCGGGTATTTATTGATGAAGATAGTTTTTTGCCTGTCTCGATGTCAAACTCATTAAAAGAAGGATATTAACAATAATCAAATTAACACATTACCATATGTGAAAACATGAATCATATTTTATCCCTGACTGGAACTCGAACCTAAGACTCATAATTACTGTGCCAAGGCGCTATCAACTACACCACTGAAGTCCAAAAGAGAAACAAACCTTATAGCCTAACTTCTATACCACGAATGAATGCATTCTATTTGAATGTATTTTTTTTTTTATTTTGCAGCTTCTCCTAACCTCATTCATGGCTTAATGTTTGCAGTTACTTCAAATCTCAGCTATCTAGGCAATAATGATAATCAAATAAACACAATGCCATATGTGAATACATGAGTAATATTTTACTCCTGATTGGGAACTGAAGGAATTTTTTGAGATCCTTAGTACTTGGTTCTTTCAAATGTACTAAAAGGATCTAAAAAATTATTTCAATTCCCTTAAATCGCCATATCCATTTACATTTACAAAACTCTCGTGTGTCTCGAGAAATAGCATCATATATATATATATATATATATATATATATATATATATATATATATATATATATATATATATATATATATATATATATATATA
>JAXCGZ010008244.1:32500-35000 GCA_037179515.1 Halocaridina rubra
TTATTTCACAGAACAATATGAAGCAGAAAAGTCCCATAAGGAAAACAATAAAAAGCGAATATATACTATATATTGCGACTGGTAATATGTTGTGTTGTACAATAATCCCTTGTTCTTTAGAGACTACTGCCTCCATTAGCTGGGGGGGGGGGTGAAACTTATATGCAAGAAGTCTTATAAGGATATCCTCTAGACTTGTTCTTATCAGATATATCTCCTTGCATTCGATAGAGACAGTAGTCTCCGAGAGTCAAACGATTATTTATTCCTTTTGGGGTTTCTGGACAGCCTTCATTAACTGCTCTTGTAATAGTAGTAGTAGTAGAAAATACTAATAATTTTTCAAAACTGTATTTTCCATTATTAGGGACAACTTGCTTCAAACAATACCTTTCACTTGTGTCTTCTCTTATCTCTATCTTGCTGTAACTAGACTAATATAAAAATGGGGGTAAAGGCCAGGATGCAGAAAGATAGAGATAAAAGAAGGCACAAGTGAAAGGTGTGGTTTGAGGCAAGGTGTCCCTGATAATGGAAAATTCAGTTCTGAAATATTCTTAGTGCCTACTACTACTACTACTACTACTACTACTACTACTACTACTCTACTTGATACAATATTTCTGTCTTATTATTATACATTGTGATGTTAATAATAACAATCATAACAGAAAATTATTTAGATTTATTCAACACAACCATGGAACCAGAGGTAAGAATATAAATTTGATATGTCCACAGCCAAGAACAACCTTGTACAAATTTTCTATTCACTGTTTTGGCCCAAAATGTTAGAATGCATTACCAGAAGATTTAAAAACAATATCTGGCATGACTTTATCTAAAAAGAATCTCAAACAGCATTTATTTACTAGGCAAAATTAAGCAGCTGTTGAATAATAATTAATACAGTATTGGTGCATCATTATGTCCAGGGGATGCAGCCTAATTAAGAATGCAGAATACAAATACTGATTGGGTAGACGGAAGGCAGTAGAATTAAAGGATTGGATTCACAACAGTAAGGCAGATAGAGTAGCAGTTACAGAGACTAAGTTAAGTGAGGACATACATAGTGTCACAGTTTTTCTAAGGGCTTCAGAATATTAAAAAAATGAAAGAGCTGAGAAGACTGGTGGAGGGATAGCATTGCTTATAAGTGAAAGGTTTAAGGTTGTAGAACCAAACTATTCTATAGAAAGTGAGTTCTGGGAAATTTTAGTTGCATGCGTGAATACCTGGTCAGATAACATTATAATAACTGTTCTACATAACCTACCAAGTATTCAACATAGGCTAGAGGTTTTTGAGGAAAGTCAAATAGGTATTATCGAAATCATAAACTCTGTTGTTAATATCACACGAGAGGGAAAGTGTAGGAATTTGATAATAGGAGATTTTAATCATAGAGAGATAGACTGGATAAGTCTATCTCTCAGATGAGGAGTATTCATCTGAGGTAAGATTCCTAGGTTGTGTATAAGGGAATTTCTTATATCAACAAGTACTGGAACCAATGAGGCCCAGGGGTAGAGACGAGCCTTCACTATTTGGTCTAGTATTCAAATATAATGTGTTGGATATAGACAAAATTGAGTATGAACCACAAATTGGAAAAAGTGACCACTGTGTGTTATTAATGGAATATATAATCGAAGATGTTCTACCTGGAAGTAAGAGCACTGAGAAGGACACGAGGAAATATCCAAAAGGAGATTTCAAAAAACTTATGAGATTTTGCAGCTATTGACTGGAAGACCTTATTTAACAACAAATCCGTTCCACCAAAATAGGAGTTATTCATGCAAGAGATATATGGTTCAATAATGAGTATAAGAGAGCTATGGACTGGAGGGACAAATGCAGGAAAATGTAAGGGAGGAGAAAAAACATAAATGCCTAGCAGACTTATTAAAGAGGAAACAAATGACTGCCAAAGTAAATGTAGAGAGGTGGAGAGAGATTATGAAAGGGATATCATCACGAAGGCTAAAGAAAATCTCAAACTCTTCCACAGCTTTATCAGAGGAAAACTGAAAGTTAAGGAGTATATTATAGAGTTTAAGAAAACGGATGAAAGCATTAATGAAACGGATGAAGAGATCTGCGAAGTATTGAATAAAGACCTTCAGTCAGTATTTACAGCAGATTACAGAGATAGGAGCTCATGGGCCGGTAGAAGAGAACATCATCTTTACAGCAACAGAGGTATGCAAAGCGCTGATGAAGTTAGATGCCAATAAAGCTACAGATCTAGATGATATATCCCCTTATGTACTTAAGAAATGCGCTAAATCAATATTGGTGGCACTATGTATTATATATGAAAAGTCGCTGAAATCTGTGGAGATTCCAAGATGCTGTAAAATAAGGGGACTTGGTACTTATATTCAAAAAGAGAAGGAGGTATGCAGTTCTAAAGTATAGACCTGTTTCCATGACGAGCATATTATGTTAAGTTATGGAGAAACTACTAAGAAAACACATATCTCTTCACTTA
>JAXCGZ010008245.1:5000-15000 GCA_037179515.1 Halocaridina rubra
CTGCATAAGTAGGATAGTAGGTTGGCCATGGCACCAGCCGCCCGTTGAAAGACTACGACTGAAGGTATTAGGATGCAACTAGGACTGGTCCAGACAGTTCCAGGTTGAATCTTCCTTCAGGACGGTTCTTTCCTCATGCCTACATCTACACTGAATATTCTGGCATATTCATTACACATCTCTTACTATTCCATTACATTTGACAAGTCACAACATTCTGCACATCTGTCTCTTTTACTTTCCTTTTCCTCACATTTTGTCATTATTTATGGAAGGTTCACAACTAATGGCCCCCAGTACCCGGCATAGTGGGGTGCGAAGAATCTCCGGGGTTCGTGTTGACTCCACCATTGGCTTGAGGGCAGACACGCCTGGTGGTAGTAATGGTTCTGCTCTTAACCTTGCACCTCCTAATAGATCTGCTTCTTTCACTCTTCACTATTCAAACATTCGTGGGCTGTACTCTAATCTTTCGTCTGTGGAACAGCACTTGGGCTCTTTCCTCCCTAACCTCCTCCTCCTATCTGAAACCCAGTTGTCTATACATGCTTCCACTGACCCTTTCCAAATCTCCCACTATAATCTGTATACTCGTTTTCGTTCCAAAGGTGGGGTCTGTGCTTACTGCAACATTAACACTCCTACTGTGAGGCTCATGGACCTTGAATCTCCTGACTTTGATGTTCTCTGGCTAAAAGTCTATCTCTCCACTACCACTATCATCCTTTGCTTCTGCTACTGCTCTCCAAACTCCACCAAGTTTGTATTTTTCTTTGAATATCTCTCCTCGTGCCATGAGTCCTTGCTATCTTCTCACCCACATGCCGAAGTTCTCTACATTGGAGACTTCAATGTACACCACAGCGAGTGGCTTCATTCTTCTCACACTGATGTGGGAGGAAGCGAGGCTCTTGCTTTCTCTATTACTCATGATCTGGAGCAAATTATTAAACATCCTACTCGTGTTCCTGATCGTCACGAACATGCTGCTAACATTCTTGACCTTTTTTTTACTTCTAACCCTTCAAACTACTCTTATTCCGTGCTTTCCCCTCTTGGTAAATCTGACCACTCCATGATCTCTGTCTCTTCCATTTTCGCTCCCCCTCCACCAATCCCTCCTACTCAACGCCGCCTTTGGCACTTCGAGCGAACTCAATATGAAAATTTGCGTAACTTTCTCTTTGACTTTCCATGGGATGACTACTGCTTTCGGTCCCACAACCCTGATCGGGTAGCTGTAAAAGTTGCCGAGATCATGACCGCGGGAATGGAGGCGTACATCCCCTCTTCTACAAAAACTTTCTCTCCCCCTAAACCTTGGTTTGACCGTGCCTGCTCCATGGCTATCCAGGCTAGGAATCAGGCTCACCGATCTTACCAAGCCTCTCCTTCCGATTTAACTCGCTCTGCTTTTATTATAGCTAGGAATCGCTGTACAGCTCAGATTTGAAGGTCTAAGGCTTCCTTTATAAGAAGGAAAGTTGATGACCTTAACTCCTCTCCCACTGACAAATGCTTCTGGTCCTTAGCCAAAAACCTCTCCAAAAACTTCTGTAACTCAAGCTTTCCCCCTCTCATTCGTTCTGATGGTTCTATAGCTTGCTCTCCCACTGACAAAGCCACTCTCTTTGTCTCTCATTTTTCTGCCAACTCTTCTATCAACGATTCCAGCACACCTGTTCCTCAGTCTTTTCCCCTCTCTAACCCTATGCCCTCCCTTATCCTTTCTTCACGCAAAGTTCATAAGGTTCTTCGCTCTCTAAAGACAAACAAGGCATCTGGTCCCGATGGTATCCCTGCAAGGTTCCTTAAGGAATTTGCAGATGAACTGGCTCCCGTGCTTTGCCGTCTTTTTCACCTCATTCTGTCAACCAGTATCTATCCTTCATCTTGGAAGCATGCTCTAGTTCAACCTGTTCCTAAGAAGGGTGACCGCTCTATTCCTTCTAACTACCGACCTATTGCTCTAACCTCCTCTATTGCTAAAGTTTTCAAAACTTTGCTCAATGCTCACTTCTTGAAACGCCTTGAATCTAACTCACTTATCTGCGATCACCAGTACGGCTTCCGCAAGGCAAGATCCACTGGTGATCTCCTGTCCTATCTTACTCATGTATGGTCATCTTCTCTGAGGAACTATGGGGAATCCTTTGTCGTCGCCCTTGATATCTCTAAGGCTTTTGACAGAGTCTGGCACAAGGCTCTGTTGGCCAAACTCCCTGCCTACGGCTTTACCCCTTCTTTCTGTTCTCTGATTTCCAGTTTTCTTACTGACCGTTCTATATCTGTAGTTGTTGATGGCGCGACATCTAGCCCTTTCTCTGTGTCCAGTGGTGTTCCACAGGGCTCTGTTCTTTCACCTACTCTCTTCCTTCTCTTCATCAATGATCTTCTACAGTCCCCATCTTCCTCTCTTCTTCATGCCTTTGCCGATGACTCTACCCTTCACTTTTCCTCTGCCTTTTCTTCACAACCTTCATCTGTTACTCGTAATCAATCTCGTATCACTCTTTCTTCTACTCTTAACTCCGATTTGCAGAGAGTATCTGAATGGGGCACTCAAAATTTAGTTAAATTCAATGCCTCCAAAACACAGTTTCTGGCTATCTCTTTATCTTCTTCTCCTCCAGATAACCCTATTGTCTTCGAAACTAATGAATTTTACCCTCTTAACTCTATCAATATATTAGGAATCCACATAGCCTCTAACTTGTCTTGGAGGAATCACATAATCCAAATTTCTAAATCTTCATCCAAAAAATTGGGGGTTTTGTTTCGTTTTCGTTATTACTTTTCCTCATTGCAGTTACTTAAAATTTACAAAGGTCTTATCCGCCCCTGCTTAGAATACTGCTCACACATCTGGGGTGCTTCTTCCTTTACTTATCTTCTTGATAGGGTTGAATCTAAGGCAGTCAGACTTATTAATGATCCTTCTCTTACTTCTAACTTGGATTCTCTCTCTCTTCGCCGTAAGGTATCTTCCCTTTCGCTTTTCTATCGCTACTACTTCCATCGCTGCTCTGATGAGTTGGCGAGTTGCATCCCTCCTCCACTGCCGAGGCCACGTAACACTCGCCAAGCGGCCTCATCTCACAGGTACTGTGTCGAGATTTGTAGCTCGCGGATTGGTCGGTGCAGCGACTGCTTCTTCCCATCTACCTCCAGACTCTGGAACTCTCTTCCTCCTTCTGTCTTTCCTAGTTCTTATGACCTTTCATCCTTCAAAAAGCAGATCTATCGTCATCTCAGAGCCTAGTCCTCCATATCTCTGGGTCCTCTTTACTTTGACTGTTTTTTCTGTCTGTCGTTTTCCTTTGTGTGACATTACGTCATCTCTGCCTTGCCCTTAACTTTTTCTTTTTCTTCGTCTTGGTATTTTCTCGTGCCCGGGCCTTTGTCGATGCGGGCAGTTTCTGCCTGTCCCGGTGTCACACTCTTAAAAAAAAAAAAAAAAAAAAAAAAAAAAAAAAAAAAAAAAGGTCTTTATTGACCTGGAAAAGGCACATGAGTGAGTACCACGTCAAGAGGTGTGGAGGTGTATTAGAGAAAAGGGAGTCCCCGAGAAATATGTAAGAATCATCCAAGATATGAATGAGAGGGCAGAGGCAAATGTTAAGAGCAGTATGGGCTTGGCGAAAAGTCTCTCAGTAAATGTTGGTCTCCATCAAGGGTCTGCTTTGAGCCCATATCTACTTGATCTGGTCATGGATACAGTAACCCAGGGTATTAGAGATCAGCCACCATGGTGTATGCTCTTTGCAGATGACATTGTACTGTGTAGAACAGACGAGAGGTAGTGGAGGAGAAACTTGAGGAGTGGAGAAGATTGATGGAGGATAGAGGACTGAGAATCAGCAGGAAGAAGACAGAGTACTTGAAGTTGAGAGATAATGAAGATGGGGAGGTCAATTTGAAGGGGGCAATATTGAAAAGAGTAGAAAAGTTCAAGTATTTGAGATCAACAGTAGCAGAGGATGGTGACCTAGAGTCAGAAATAACCCACAGAATACAAGCGGGATGGAAGAACTGGAAGAAAGTGTTTGGGGTGCTGTGCGACAGGAGAATAGGGATTAAGTTGAAGGGTAAAGTGCATAAGACAGTTGTGAGACTTGCGATGATGTATGGAGCAGAGGCATGGGCAATAAAGAAGACACAAGAGAAAAAATGGATGTGGCAGAGATGAGGATGTTGAGATGGATGTGTGGGGTGACAAGAGGCTATAAGATCAGAAACGAGGTAGTTAGAGGTACTTCAGAAGTTAGAAAAATATTAGATAAGATACAAGAAAGTAGACTAAGGTGGTATGGTCATGTCGTTAGGAGGGATGAACAGTATGTAGAGAGAAGGGTAATGGAAATGGATATACAGGGTGGGAGAGGGAGGGGGAGACCAAAGCGTAGGTAAATGGATTGCATCAATGACTACCTGAGATCTAGAGGTTTGTTGGGTGATGAGGTATGGGACAGAAACATCGACCCCATATAAAAGTGGGAAAAGATGTAGTCGAAGAAGAAGAAGAATGCATTGAATTACACTTACAGATCAGAATACGATAATATAACATAATACATTAATAACATCACAGATCAGAAAAAAATAATTATGAATTCAAATAATGCATTAAATTGTACTTTCGGGTCAGCAGAAGATAATTATCAAATATATTATCTGACCCTCTCAGATCAGGATAAATTTATAAAAGTGAATAATGCATTAAATGGCACTTAAGTTGTATCACTTAGACTCATTTATTTGGAATTGTTCAGAAATTCACAGATTTTACGATCCTTGAAACCATTAAATTGATTAAGAGAGTGAATTTGTATAATATATAATGTTGAAAAGGCCTCATAAAGTAATGACATTGACGTAGAAAGCATTAGTAAAATTACCATTGGTTGGGGTGACTCCCCTGGCACTCTTTTGGCACTCCTTTGGCACTCTCTCTCTCCCCACCTTCTAGCAATTGTCTGGGAAGAAGATTAGAGAGGGGTCAATGAATGTGTTTTTTATTGGTATTACTGTAAAGCTATATTATCTATGGTATTATTATTATTATTATTATTATTATTATTATTATTATTATTATTATTATTATTATTATTATTATTATTATTATTATTATTATTATTATCATTATTATTATTATTATTATTATTATTATTATTATTATTATTATTATTATTATTATTATTATTATTATTATTATTATTATTATTATTATTATTATTATTATTATTATTATTATTATTATTATTATTATTATTATTATTGTTATTGTTGTTGTTGTTGTTGTTGTTGTTGTTGTTGTTGTTGTTGTTGATGTTGATGTTGATGTTGAAGATGTTGTTGATGATGTTGTTGTTGATGTTGATGTTGATGTTGATGTTGTTGTTGATGTTGTTGTTGATGTTGTTGTTGATGTTGTTGTTGTTGTTGTTGTTGATGTTGTTGTTGATGTTATTGATGCAGTAGTTGTTGTTGTCATTGTTGTTTTTGTTGTTGTTTTTGTTGTTGTTGTTGTTGTTATTGCAGTTGCTGTTTTTTTATTATTAATTATTATTAATGATGAAAATCGGCAGTTGCTTGCCGATAATTGAAAGCTAATGAAAACCCGAGAGTAGTTGCAAATATTCATATTTATAAACCATTCATTACTTTTGTGTGATCCTCTGCACTCATTCTCAAAACTTTTAAATTAACATATACTATATCATTCCTATAAAAAGTAATGATCTCGGAGTTACAAAACTTAGCTGTCTATACGGATTACAGTGATCAAAATTTGGCTCCAATCGAAGTTTAACTAAAGAATTCACATATGGTGAGGTAGGACGGAGAGGAGGATCGAATGTGGTGGCTTTGTAAGTGCACTACAGAAGTAGGAGACACTTAAGGACGCGGTAAAAATATAATCTTTGGTTTTCATAGTGTTTTTCCGCAAGCTCAACAAAGTTTAACAAAAACTCTATTGATTCAAGAGTTGACTGGACATGTGAACTGCTGACCACGCTTCGTGTCCTGTGCATGAAAAGAAGAAGAAGAAGATGCAAGATATGCTTTTTTACGTGGATATTGTATAACTTGACCCATCGCAAATAAAGTTGCACAAAATCGTACCGCTGGTTCTATACTGTCATCTTAATCGGGAACAGAAACATCAAAATATCCCTTAGGGTGCGACCTCTCTCTTGTTCGTAAGCTGGCGTTGTGAAGATTTGCTTAATCATGAAAGACACATTTCATTTTGAAATACTCAACACAGCTGCTTCTCCGGTGAACAATGTACTACCGAAAAATAAAAACTGTAAAGAATACATTTATCTACAAACGACACTGATGAATCGTTTTTGCAACATATTTCTTTATATTATGAGTGGTTAGAATGCTCAACTCGAGACTTGACAGATCCGTGATTGAACCCACGTGGGTCACTAGGAAGGGTATCGAGCCTTGATTCCCCAGCCACACCTTGTCTCTGTCCACATACATATTGGGGCATAATAATAACACAAAGCACACACAGCTCATGTTAAGGGAGAGTTTTGTAATATACCATTTGAATTCCTTGAAAATTGTACAGTTAGCTTGAAAAGAGATTTTATGCGAATTATTATGTTTATTCAAAGGGATTATTTTATATCTTCTCTGTTCATAGAGTGGAAGAGAAATTGGTCTTTGCAGCTGACTCTTTCTCCACTAGTGGTTCCTCTTTTATTTTCTCCTTGTCCTCCTCTTTTTTTTTCACCGCTTTTACCTCTTTGCTTATATTGTGACTGCTTTTACGTGTTCATTCTCTTCCTCATTTTTCCCATTTTTTTCCTCATTTTCCCACGTTTGTCTTTATTCTTGTTCGCCTCTCTTTTTCATGTCATTGTTTTTTCGTTCTTCAATTTTTTCTCTCTTTTACTTGTTTCTTCTTTTCCTTCTTTTTTTTCTCATTTTCCTACATTTGTCTTATTTTTTTCAAATTTTCTTACAATATTTTTTCTTCTTCTTGTTTTCAAAACACAGTATCAAAACTTTCCCGACCAAAAGTTTTTCTCTGCCGTGTTTTTATGCTTCTAACTTTGCATTGCAAATGTTTGGGAAAGTTTTATTCTATACATTATCTTTTTCAGGAGTTAAAGATTAAAGGAAATGGAGAGAGTTTTTTTTTGTTATGCACAGTTTTTGTTTTTATCTTGCTATAGTTATTATACATTATTAGTCTTTTATTTAAATGGATATTTTGATATAATGTAACGAAAAAAAAAATATGTTTTTATGAGTGTGACGCCGGGAGAGACAATAGAGTTTGACCTCATCAGGCCCGGGCACGAAGAAAACACTGAGATGAAGAAAAAGTAAAAGGTTAAGGACAAGACAGAAATACCACTGTAATATAGTCAACTATAGCTTCGTGGTAAAGGTCGCAAAGTCAGGAATGACAAGCCCGGGTTCGATCCCTACTCTGGACATTAAGATGGGCATCCAGCCTTAATCCCCTTACAGCTCATACCAGCTCTGTATCAGCTCCCATTCGGATGGGGATTAACTCTGACACATTAATCCGATGTAAAAAGTAGACAGAGGTCAGAAAATATGGCTTCCAATTTAAATTATTCACAATGGATCAGTATTATTAGGGAAAAGAATCGTAGAATTAGTTGTTAATTCTTGTGTTCATGTCCCAGAATACTCGAGAGAGTATTTAATCAGAATTTAAGACCTTTTTCATTATACATGACACATTGGTAATAATAATGATAATAATAATAATAAAAATAATAATAATAATAATAATAATAATAATAATAATAACAATAATAATAATAATGATAATAATAATAATAATAATAATAATAATAATAATAATAATAATAATAATAATAATAATAATAATAATAATAATAATAATAATAATAATAATAATAATAATAATAATAATAGTAATAATAATAATAATAATAAGAATAATAATAATAATAATAATAATAATAACAATAAAAATAATAATAATAATAATAATAATAGCAATAATAATAATAAAAATTATATTAACAATAATTAATAATAATAATAATAATAATAATAATAATAATAATAATAATAATAATAATAATAATATTAATAATAATAATAATAATAATAATGATAATAATAATAATAATAATAATAATAATAATAATAATAATAATAATGATAATAATAATAATGAATAATAGTAATAATAATAATAATAATAATAATAATAATAATAATAATAATAATAATAATAATAATAATAATAATAATAATAATGATAATAATGATAATAATAACAATAATAATAATAATAATAATAATAATAAAGATTTAAATACGTGACATACAGATGAATACAGATGAAGCACATAGGAAAGATGCCACAAGGGAGTGCTGAGATTTTTCAGACCATTTTGTCCATATTCAAAGGAAATGGACTAAAATATTGTTGGATGGAGGCTCCTGTGTGTGTTCGTGTGTGTGTGCGAGTGTGTAAATGCGTTTCCTAGGTCATCATTGCGTGCACACACCCAATTCCATTTCAGGTTTCATTACAAGAAAAAATCAAAAGACCTTTCATGTTCCTTCTGAATATTTTATTCCCACGCTATGTATATTTGGAAGAAACGGCTGATATGATCTTAAGTTTTATTTAACACTATTTATGAAAAATTTTGATATTTTTTTCTTCGTTTTACGCGATATTTTGGCACCTTGGTATCTCCTGGCCACAGATTTCAACCCGGCCATGGTCGGGTTAGCTTTCACTGTCTCAAGTGATTACTGATTAAATTGACAGTGGATTGGGGTCGGTGATTTCCTATAGGTATGCATGATTCAAGTCCTAGAAATCATTAGGTCCTCGTGACTGAAGAGGGGGCTTCGGCCCCAGGTACATGGTAAGCATATAGCTGGGCTCTATGTCATCACTGTCCCTTGCCTCTGCCTTTCATTTGAGACCTTTAACCCTTATTGGCCAGGATTTAGGAAAGAGAATGCACTTCTGTTATTTATAGAACTGAGAGAGAGAGAGAGAGAGAGAGAGAGAGAGAGAGAGAGAGAGAGAGAGAGAGAGAGAGAGAGAGAGAGAGAGAGAGTTATACCCATTTTAATTTAAAGTCCGTTGTAAAAGGTTTTGTCGATAAATCTGCTTAAAGTTGCAGTGGATCAGCAAAGTGCTTTTTGGGGAGCAAAATATTTCATAACGGGCATCTCTCTCTCTCTCTCTCTCTCTCTCTCTCTCTCTCTCTCGAGAGAGAGAGAGAGAGAGAGACTATAATAATGAGAATTTTTCAAAATTGAAGCTTATAGCCTATGTTAGTCCTGTTATATTGACAACGAATAGAAAGGCAATGCATGTCCGATTTAATAATCTGTCAGCATATAGATTCCATGTGAATCTGATTAGATTGCCCTTAAAAGATAGACTATGAGGGCCTAGTCAGAGTATCAGCAAAATGTGATAGGCTATGCCAGTTCCAATGATTAAATATTTTGAGTCCGATTACATTATCAGCAAAAAGATAGGCTATGCGAGTTCCAATAAATAAATGTTTTCAGGGTCCTGTTAGATTAGCAGCAAAAAGTAATAGGCTATACGATTTCCACTGATTAAACGCTTTGAAAGTCTGGTTATGTCTGTGTCAAAGAGATAGTCCTAGGCAAGAAAAACTGAGGTTCCGGTTAGATCGGAAGGGCATAAGTTACACTATGTTATGCTGGCGTCACACATTGCCAAAATTCCCGACCCGACTCTTAAAACCGTCTAAAGACGGAATCCTCCCGGCAGCAATGACGTCATTACGATTATCGGGTGTAATTTTTCGTCCGCGTACGACGGAATCCTAACGGTCCTACGTAGTTTAAAAAAATCGAGGGGGTCCTGAACCGTCGTGGAGGGCCTACGATAATTGGCTGCTGCACCCAATAATCTCCGTGATTCGGAAGACCAAATCAGTCGTAGAAGACTGCGTACGACGGGTAAGAT
>JAXCGZ010008245.1:37500-42500 GCA_037179515.1 Halocaridina rubra
TGTTCACAGATAATGTGTTGGATATTGAAAAAATTGAGTATGAACCACCAAATTGGAAAGAGTGACCACTGTGTGTTGTTGATGGAGTATATCATTGAAGATATTCTTCCTGAGAGTGGAGGCACTGAGGACATTAGGAGGAACTATCCGAAAGGAGATTACATCAAAATAAATGAGCTTTTTGCAGTTATTGACTGGAGAGCCTTATTTTACAACAAATCTGTACAAGAAATGTATGACATCTTTTGTGAGAAATATGGGAAGATAGTAGATTGCTGCATACCTGTCACCAAAGTAGGTGTAATTCATGCCAGAGAGAAATGGTTCGATAATGGGTGTAAAAGATCTAAGGAGTGGAGAGACAAATGCTGGAAAAGGTATAGGAGGAGAAAAAACATAAATGCCTGGCAAACCTACAAAAGAGCAAGAAATGACTACCTAAGTAAAAGGAGAGAGGCAGAGAGAGACTATGAGAGGGACATCACCAGGAAGGCTAAAGAAAATCCCAAGCTTTTCCACAGCTTTATCAGAGGAAAACTGAAGGTAAAAGAACAGGTTTTAAGGCTAAAGAGAGTGGATGGAAGCATCACTGAGACGGATGAAGAGATCTGCAAAGAATTGAACAAGGAGTTTCAGTCAGTATTTACAGTAGAAAATACCCCACCCCCTCAGATTGCAGTGATAGAAGCTCAAGGGCCGGTATTAGAGAACATCAACCTTACAGCCACAGAGGTATGCAAAGCGCTGATGGATTTAGATGTTCATAAAGCTACAGGTCCTGATGACATATCCCCTCATGTGCTTAAAAAATGCGCAAACACAATATCAGTGGCACTAAGTATCATAGTTAAGGAGTCACTGGAGTCGGGGGAGATTCCAAGATGCTGGAAACAAGCAAATGTGATACCTATCTTCAAAAAGGGAAGGAGGGATACGGCTCTGAACTATAGACCAGTTTCCTTGACCAGCATAGTTTGCAAAGTTATGGAGAAACTACTAAGGAAACATATCTCTCTTCACTTGGAATCCTTCAACTTTTTGTCAGTGAGGCAACATGGCTTCAGAGAAGGTAGATCAACAGTAACAAACTTATTAGAATTTTATGATGAGGTAAGCCAAATCTTACAGGAAAGAGAGGGTTAGGCAGATTGCATATTCCTAGACTTCCAGAAAGCATTTGACACTGTTCCACATGGGAGACTTATTAGGAAGCTGCAATCAATGGCTAGAATAGGTGGAAATGTTTTGGAATGGATAAAAACTTACTTAGAAGGAAGGGAACAGAGGGTTAGAGTAAGACACTCAGTGTCTGAATGGAGAAGAGTTAGTAGTGGAGTTCCACAGGGTTCAGTTTTAGGGCAACTTTTGTTCCTTGTATATGTAAATAACCTACCAGAGTCTGTAAATTCATTCATGAATATGTTTGCAGATGATGCAAAGATTGTGAAGAAAGTAAAAAACGAGAACAATGGTAGAGAACTTCAGGAGGATCTAAATAATCTGCATGAGTGGTCAGAAAAGTGGCTAATGAAATTCAATACTTCAAAATGTAAGGTAATGAGAATGGGTACAAGTGCAAGAAGGCCCAAGCTTGACTACTTGGTGGCTGGAGTACAACTTCAAGAGACAGAAAATGAGAGAGATCTAGGAGTAAATATACTGGCAGATTTGTCTCCAGAAATACATATAAATGGCATAGTAAGGGCAACATATGCATTCTTATCAAATGTAAGGGTAGCCTTCAGGCACATGGACAAGGAAATGTTCAGAAATATTTATGTAACCTATGTGAGGCCAAAACTCGAATATGCAGCCCCCTTTTGGAATCCGCACTTGAAAAAACACATAGCTAAGCTTGAAAAAGTTCAAAGACATGCCACGAAACTGGTGCCAGAAATACGCAATCTCAGTTATGATGAGAGGCTGTTGGAATTAGACTTACCATCACTCGAAGCTAGAAGAGTGAGGGGGGATATGGTGACAGTCTTTAAATTCCTTCATGGTTATGATAGAGTGGATAGGGATCGATATTTCGATATGGCAGGCTCTAGAACTAGAGGTCATAGTTTGAAGCTTCGTAAGAAAACTTCTTTGCAGGATGTAAGGAAATACTTTTTCAGTGTAAGAGTACTTGATAATTGGAATTGGCTAAGCGAGGAGGTAGTTAATGCTATCTCAATCCATAGTTTTAAGGACAGGTATGATAAGTATCACTAAGTATAAAATGGAACCGATCAGAAGAAGGGAAGATACGAGCTTTGGTCTCTTTCCCATAAACTCAATTAGGTAATCACAATTAGGTAATCACACATACACAAACACACACACGGAAGCACACGCACACGCAAACACGCACACACACACACACACACACACACACACACACACACACACACACACACACACACACACACACACACACACACACACACACTTACCATGTGTCTATACCTATAGGATCTTGCTTGGTTTAATGAATTAATGATAGTTCTGTGTATCTACCCCTAGCCTCTGCCGTCGTAGCGGATTTCATGAGTACAATAGTGGTAACGCGCTGGCTTTGCATTCAAGAGGTTGAAAGATCGGTTCTCGTCCAAGACCGAGAGTTTAAGCTGTTTACTGGCAGGTACTGCTGTGGTTGGGCACCTCAGTGGGAGGTTGGGGCTTTCCCCTGCTGACGAATACCCATTATATAATGAAATGGAAATAATGGTTTATTATTATTATTATCATTAGTGGATACAATTATGCAGTGAGCTCTGGCACGTGAATAAGCAAACAAACAAACAAACAAACATTTATTTCCATTTATCTATGGCTATTCTTTTACAAACTATGAGTACACTTATATGTATATATGGGCATACATACGAAGACCATGCAGCTCTTCACTGAAAAAGCAACGGCAATGTATAATTCAGGTAAAGAATAAATTTAAGGAAAAACGCTGATGAGATAGTTTTTCTTTTTGGTATTGCTAAGAAGAAAAAAAAGGTTCACAAAATATGTTAATATAAAAATGGTGATAAAAGAGTGCTAGACCACCAAATCCCAGCACAGAGGTAATGCAAGAGAACAGTGTCGTCATAAGGCTGCTTTAATGGTCCATAGCCAAGGGAATAGCAACCATAAAAGATGATGAAACTGTATTGCGGGTCTAGCATACAGATCGTTGGCTGCTAAGAGAAAATTAATTTTGGTCCTTTTTAGGACCACGCCTAGAGGGAAGCGGTTTCTTTTTACTCTCTCTCTCTCTCTCTCTCTCTCTCTCTCTCTCTCTCTCTCTCTCTCTCTCTCTCTCTCTCTCTCTCTCTCTCTCTCTCTCTCTCTCTCTCTATATATATATATATATATATATATATATATATATATATATATATATAATATATATATATATATATATATATATATATATATATATATATATATATATATATATATATATATATATATATATATAATATACATATATATATATATATATATATATATATATATATATATATATATATATATATATATATATATATATATATATATATATCCGTCTGACCTAATTCTAAATAGATCTGTAGCAATTTTCTCCAACGATCCGAAATAATTATTTGTTATAGCACAAAAAGCAAGACAGGCGTAATTTTCCAAACTTTTCATACAGCTACCAGCCTTAATCCCCCAGCTCCAACATATCTTTGTCCACCCCGATTTGAGTGGACACTAATTGTGACGCATGAAATTGCTTACAAAACTGTACTGGGGCCTTTTTTGGTAGAATTAGCATTGTATTACAAAACACCAAATGCAAAACTAATTCTTAGAATGTTCTCAGTGACATGAGAAGAAATGAGCGACCGGAAAAAAAAAACGCCTACGAGATAATTTTTTCCTTCCACTAAAACGTTTTATTGTCACACGACAAAGTCCTGACGGAAAATATTTCATTTTTCGCGTCACTCGCTTCAAGGACGAGCTCCAGGGAGTAAATATTTGATTAGATATCTGTTCCGAAGAAAATCTTTCAGAATTAGAAAATACAGTTTTCGAAAAATGATAGAACTGGAGATTGCATTGCATTAATAATAATTGGTAGGAAGAACCAGCTGCGGCTGTCGGTCCCCACGGCAAATGATCCTTGTCACCTTACCCAGTGGATGATCCAATCAAGTTGATTTTGGGATGACTAGTGGAAACCCTTTATCCTCAGGGGGCTAAAAGGAGTGATGTAGGTATGTTTGGTTTTGGTGAATATGTGCTCTGACTCGGCCATTGTATGGGAATGTATTTGAATGTATTCTACAGTATATGGTCACAGATGTCATAGCCCTTGGCTCTCACCTAGGAAGTCCCGAATTTGACTGCCCTAGATGGCGCGAACATCTACTACTCACCGGACATACTCTTTGGAATAAACAAAATATATATATTATTCAGATTAGCACTGTCGCCTTAGCAGGATCAGTGAGAATGCCATCAGATGTATATGCTAATGAGCAATAGTAGAAAAATACCGAACTATCTTGTCCCTTTAATAAGGAGGTTGGCCAAGTCAAAGCAGAATACTGCCTCTTTGAGGGAGAAAAATACACTTGAAGGGATTGATAATCCCCTAACTCCACCCCATTGAGTCGACCTTGAAGATGCGCAGGGGAATGCAGAGGCGGTTTTCTGTTGCTTATCATTTTTACTAACAAAAGTTGCTTTTCTCTCTTTGCTCTCTGACCTTCAACCCCATGACCTTTTACGTTAAATTTCATAATAAACTACATTAATTTTTATTTTCTGAATACACAATTTTGCCTTGAAGTGAAAAGTTAAAAATTTTTGAAAATCGACCAAGAAACGTAAGTTGAGTAAAAAAATATATATATATATAAATTAGCTTTGTAAAGACAAGAAACTTTTAAGCAGCTTTTCACTAACAATGCTATTGTGCGTGAGAGAGAGAGAGAGAGAGAGAGAGAGGAGAGAGAGAGAGAGAGAGAGAGAGAGAGAGGAGAGAG